>WWET01007537.1:13222-35731 GCA_011038615.1 Limnodynastes dumerilii | reverse complement strand
ATATATCGTAGGTGTATGCAGGTTTAAAAAAAAAAAAAGTATATATATATTCATCCATCCAGGGGGGCCCTGCATATTTTGTCAGTCCCAGGCCCCACAATTTCTGATGGCGGCCTGGTATGGCGCACTATCTTAACTCCAGGTAACCTGTCCCATAGTGGGGTTCCAGTCTGGCTCTCTCCTTATGCGGTTGTATGCTATTTGAAAATTGTGCCCTAGGGGTATTACGGGGGTGCCTTGTTTTAGACAACGGGTGCTGTTCTCACAAATTTGACACTCTCAGATGCTCCTTGCCACCTTTTTCTCCACAAAATTCATAGTCATCATTTTTCAAAACTCAATCAATAAATCTATGCCCCCTTTTTAAGCCCATACAGTTGTTGGTGTATTTATATGTGTGAGTGTTATTTGATGTGGAGAAAGGCATCAATCATTGGTCATTTATTAGAAATATACATTAACATTAGTATTGTACATTCTGTTATAAAGCATGTTCTGTACAGATAAATTATTTATGGCTACAAAGATTCTATAAACAATTTAGTCTTCAGCCTGACATATGACTGCTGAACATCTTTGTTTTTGAGACAGTAAATAAAAGGATTCAGCATAGGCATCAAAATGACATAAACAAGAGCAAAGAGTTTATCCTGTTTGGGATAATAACTTGATGTAGGTTTCATATGTAAACAGATCAGTGTCCCATAATAAATGATCACACAGGTGAGATGGGAGGAGCAGGTAGAAAATGCTTTACGTCCACCTTCCACAGACTTTATCTTCAAAATGCTGGAGATAATGAATATATATGAGACTAAAATAAGCAGAAATGAAAATATTCCTAATAGTGTTCCTTCAACATAGTTTAACATTTCAACCATAGAAATATCACTGCAAGAGATCATCAGCAATGAGGCTACATCACAAAAGAAATGGTCTATGGGTTTACTTGACCAAAAATACATATTATAAATAAGATCAGGATGTCCTAATGGGGCCAAAAACCCAACAGTCCATGAAGCAATGGAAAGAACACCACAGGTTTTTAAACTCATTACAACAATGTAATTAAAAGGGTGACAGATTGCCACATAGCGATCATACGCCATGACAGTAAGCAGGACAAACTCAGTCACAACCAGAAACAGAAAGGTGTACATCTGAGTTATACATCCTATAAATGAAATGACATTGTGTCCTGTGAATAACATATGTAATAGTTTTGGTAGAATGTTTAATGTAGAAGCAATGTCAATAACAGAAAGGTTGAACAAGAACATGTACATGGGAGTATGCAGATGAGAGTCTACACAATAGGCAACAATGATGGTGAAGTTTTCCAACACAATGATGATATAGGCAAATAAAAGTATTAAACTACATGGTATCAGAAACTTTGAATCATGAATCAACCCCAAGAATGTGAATTCAGTTACGTTAAAACAATCTTCCATTTTAAGGCAGAAGAAAAATTGTAGTAATTTAAATCATTTTTTATTCTCGTAATATTATATAGAGGTTGTTTACTTTCCAGTGGTCAATATTCTAAAATTGTTGAATCTACTATGGTTGCATAATGTTGAATGATAAAACAAAACACATAAAACATAATATAAAAACATATGCTGCAAGCTGACTTCATCTCTGCAAAGAACAGCATCAAGGTGAGAAAAGCTACAGATATATGTAAGTTCTGATGTTGAGCTAAACAAAAAAACTGTATAAATAAACAAAATACTAAATAAATAAAATTGTAGTAGATTAGTTCCTGAGCAAACCACATTGAAATAATAAACCCATTTTGTTTTGCGTTTAGGAAAAAACTGAATTTGTCACTTTCTATTTCTACATATCTGCCAATTCCAGTGAATCTTTCCCCTGTGTCTTCAATATAGTGTGCTAGACTTTATGGACCTGATCCAGAGTTCAGATTCTCTGCCTACATTGGGACTGATTAAGAGTTTGGGTGTAAGGCCAAAACAAGAGCAACTGTACAGCTCGGCTAAACCATTTTGTAAAGTAAGAGGTGCTTATTCATTTGAATACTTTTGCCCTTAGAACTCACATAGGGCCAGATCCTAAACTACATACGCTAGCCGCTGACGTAAAATCACCCATTAGTATTTACTGCGCATGTGCGCGGCAGAATTTACGCTACATGAGCGTACGTACCAGTCTCGTATCAACAGTGTAACTACGAGCGAAGGGGAGTGACGGCCAAAGTACGCAAGAGCAAGAGGAGTGCCTAGGGGAGTGCATAGAAAATACGCTAGCGTAAATACTCTACGCAATGAAATGTAACAAGCACTTGGGTCTGGATCTACTCCATACTGTATAGCTTTATCTTTAATCTATAAATTAGAGATGAGATAAGAAACTGCACCTCTTAATTCTAATTCTGCTTTCACAGTTTAACTCTCCCCTTATAGTTCAACATGGTATTGCTCAGGTCTACACTTGCACCTAAAAATAGGTGTAAGGGCAGCTCTGGATTAGCCCTTGTGTTCATCCTATCCAGAGCGTGCAACATGCAAACGGATGAGTATAGAAAGAGGCTGGAAGGTATACTCGCAGCGGCGTGTAGTAGTTTGCATGTTGCAAATGAATGCACCTTTTCTATACCTCCTATCCAGTTGCAGAAAAAGTCACGGCTCTGAATAGGACGCAGGAAATGTGAGAAACATATTTTTTTTACCTTCATGATCAAATTAGAGCTCTAAAAAAATGACAGATAATGCCTGATTAGAATAAGCGGCATTCCGCAGCTAATCAGGCTTACAGTCAGGGCCGGGGCTAGGGTGTTTGGTGCTCCCCTTTGAATTTTTTATTTTGCGCCCTTCTGTTTAACCATTTGACACCAGTGACTATCCTGGATTATAATAAGCGTCATCATACAAAACAATTGTAACCACAATAAAACAACGCAAATCATAGTCACCACTATACAATAGTGTCCTAGTCTCCGCTATACATAGATATATATCCCCCATCCTGTCTCTCCAGCACCCAGTATCCTCATCATGTATATCCAGCACCCAGCATCCCCCATCATGTCTCTCCAGCACCTTGTATCCCCATCATGTGTATCCACACCTAGTATCCCCCGTCATGTCTCTGTAGCATCCAGTATCCCCCATCATATCTCTCCAGAACCCAGTAATCCCATTATGTCTCTCCACCTCCCAGTATCCCCATCATGTGTATCCAGCGCCCAGTAACCCCATTATGTCTCACCAGCACCTAGCATCCCCATCATGTGTATCAAGCACTCATTGGGCCGGATCCAGAACTACGGCCGTCTTCCACAGAAGAATGAATAATAGCTACTGCGCATATACGCAATCTATGTAAAGACCGCATATACGCAATCTACACATCGAACGATAAGTAGATTACGTACAATAGCTACTACGCATGCGCAGTAGCTATTGTTCAATGAATTACGTCCGTCTGTGGAAGACGGCCGTAGTTCTGGATCCGGCCCATTATCCCCATCATGTGTATCCAGCACCCACTATCCCTGTCATGTTTATCCAACGCCTAGCATCCCCATCATGTGTGTCCAGCACCCCCCCATCATGTCTCTCCAGCACCCAGTATCCACATCATGGTTATCCAGCACCCAGTATCTCCATCATGTCTCTCCAACACACAGTATCCTCATAATGTCTTTCCAGCACCACCATAATGTCTCTCCACCACACAGTATCCCCATCATGTCTGTCCAGCACCCCCATTATGTGTCTTCACCTCCCAGTATCTCCATCATGTCTCTCTAACACATAGTATCCCCATAATGTCTTTCCAGAACCCCCATAATGTCTCTCCACCACACAGTATCCCCATCATGTCTGTCCAGCACCCCATCATGTGTCTCCACCTTTAGAGTATCCCCATTATGTCTCTCTAACACATAGTATCCCCATAATGTCTTTCCAGTACCCCCATAATGTCTCTCCACCACACAGTATTCCCATCATGTCTGTCCAGCACCCCCATAATGTCTCTCCACCACACAGTATCCCCATAATGTCTTTCCAGCACACCCATAATATCTCTCCACCACACAGCATCCCCATCATCTCTGTCCAGCACCCCCATCATTTCTCTCCACCTCCCAGTATCCCCATCATGTCTCTCTAGCACACAGCATTACTAATTTATGTCCTGTCCAATTACTTACCTTTGAAGTCTTCTTGCTGCCTCTCCTCCGCGGCGTGCTCTGTGACGCTGATGTGACCTCAGGTCACTCCAGCGTCATCAGTGAGGGGGAGGCGCTGCTGCACTCTGCATCTGCCTATCACACAGGCAGAACAGAAGTGAATGGATGTCGCTGTTAGATTCTGTAAGGCGCTCTCATCAGAGTGATGAGAGCACCTTACATTGTTTAACAGCGGCGTCCATGTCAGTGCTGCGGTGCAGGGAGTAGGGGGATGAGCGCCTATCCAGCATGGCACTTTAATGCACTGCAGCCCCCCACTGGCCCTGCTTACAGTCGTGCATTTTATTGTAGAAAAAACTTTAAAAAAAAAATAATAATGGTTCGGTTTAATGACATATTAATGACACTTATTTAAAATTGTGTGGGGATGATTATTTAATAAAAAATTAGGCCATTTCTTAATAAATATCTCCTCTGTTTTGCACTTATACCAGCTCTATGCTGGTGTAATAGGGACTCCGACCTGCTACTCTGCAGCAGCACTAACCTGTCCCCTTTCTCATTTAGATATCGTGGAGCTCCCCATTGCACTAGTGCAGAGCACACAGAAGCGAACACGGGCAGATGGGCAGCAGTGCCTCCATCTTTCTGTGCTTGCTCCCATTCTGCACATGCACAGACCGGTTATACATATGAAATACACACAGAAGCACAGCTCTGGATCTACCTTAGCTTCTGATCTATATTGTTTTGTTGTATTTTGTATTGTTTACTTACAGTTTAAAAAACAAACGACCCAGACATAAAATAAATTAGAAACGGATTTAGATTCTGATAACTGGATGTTATCAGTGCGACCTGACTGGAACGTAATCTGCTTGATGCAGACCTCCAACTAATGAAACCACTGACAGCTTCCGTCAAGGAGCAGGTGGAAGGCGCTTTGAATTACAGTGTACAGTGTCGACAGCTACTGATCCATCCAGACCTCCTGGAGAAGGATGTCCATAGGAGCATGTGATGTGTATAACAAAGGATACAGTTCTAAGGTTCTGTATCTAAGTGAATGAAACAAACTTACCTCTAATGGATTTAAATACTCTAAGTGCGATAAAAGTGGGTGTCTGACTTTATAAATGTAGTTATAGTGTGAGAACAAGCACAGCCACCCCTGCAGTGTTTCTACCTAGTTCACATTTCTGTATTTATCAATATCATTTAATCTGTGAGCGCTATATAAAAACCTGTTAATAAATAAATAAATAATAGGTGAACATTTTTAAAATGACCAAGGTTACTATGGTCATTGTACAAAAACTAATATTTATTGGTCTGCTCAAGATAATTTCCTAACACATCTTGTGCTGTAATACAGACAATACAGGGTTAATGAGCAAATCATATTCCCGTGTGTTCTCTAAGCTGATATTTCAGCGCGTTCATGCTGTGCTTACAGGAGAACAAAGCACACAGCACACCAACCAGGAAAAGCAGCCCAAAGTGTAACCGATCCACCTCACCTGTAACCTGTACAGTTTTAGGAGCCCATTTCTGTGTTAGGGTTTAATCTGATAATTGTGAATATGTGTGCGAGTAGAGTGATCATTCATAAGTAGAAAAAGCATGGCCTATTGCAATCATGTAAAGTGCACAATTAAATTATTTTAATATACAGACCCCATTATATGTTGATAAATTTTAAACCAGTTCCCTTTATTTCATAAACCTGTGGATGAGTTTAAAGTATGAATTATTTTAACACATAAAAGTCTAACTTAATAAATGAAAACAAAATGACATAATAGTAATACACCTACATAGTACAGAGTCATACATCTTTACTATTCCACTTACTGCTCATGCTGTAACATAAATTTACAACAAGATCCTTCTTATGATGTAACATATTATATACATTCAAGGGGTTTGTTAACAGGACTCATCATCAGTTTACTTACTGTTGTTATGGATACTGTTATTGACAATGACAATCAAACAGTTATTATATTCAACATTCAGAAAATATATCTGTGAAATTGAAAGATATAGAAACAACCATGTAAAGAGCAATTGATGAGTGTGTGATGACAAATGCTTTTTGAGTGAACAAAAAATAGGAGAAAAATTGCATTGACCTTAGATACTATTGAACTAGAAATACCAAATGATTGCAACCATTATTTGTCAAAAATCCCACAAAAAATCCCCAAAAATAGTTATTCATTCTAAAACACTGAATTATAACGCTCTCCTGCTTTATTCCATATTTTATACACCCATAACACCTACACCGTATTATCCAGTATAACAGGCGCAGAGAATAGTTGTCTGGTCATAGGGAAGTGTGTGAGCAGTTACTGAGGTCTCCACTTATAACACGAGATGTGAAGTGTTCTGTCCCTCAGGGAATGAACACAACTAAGGAAAAAGTTTATGCAGTAACTTAGAGAGAACTTTTATCCCTTATACAAAGAAAATGTCCAAGAGAAAGTCTTGGATAAGTTGAGTCCTTTTATGGATGCACACTCTAAATTAATCAATATGGTGGCTTAACAATCAGATACAAATAGAAAATAAATTGATTATATCCATATATTCAAACCCCAAAATAGGCCAATATCACATCAGTAAAACATAACTTTTATTATAATATGCAAATAAAAAATATATAGTGGTGAAATATTACATAAATAAATAAAAAATACCGTCCTTGAAGTCCCCTCTAGTATGATAAATATTCTAGATAATATACCATGATCCAATCCTATACATAGATAGGGCATATTTAGTAAGCAGCTAAAAAGTGCAGTGCTGATAGGTAGTGCAGAAATTTTAAAATATGCAGAAAATAGTAATCAGTATTCCTTCCTTTATCTAAGAAAAATGAGGAGAACTAAAACCTATATCAGTGACTGCCGCCTCACGGCGGAACTTCGCCCCTCACAAAGAGAGGTTTATCTGTCCGTCCCTACACTAAATAATGCCCGGATCCCAAGCTAAAGTGTAAAGTATAAATCAAGTAAGGAGCGGGAGATCAAATGCACTGTACAAAAGTACAACTTATACAGCAGCTGTCTAGATCATAGAGGGCCAAATAGATCAAAATATAAACATACAGTGAATAGATGGACTCAACAAGGCAGTGTAATGAAAAAAGGAGAGGAAACCGAGATGCACCTTGGCGTCCTCCTTACTGCACGCGCGTTTCACCAGTGTTTTGTGTAGGAATTGCAGGGGAGGCAAATATCATCTGTTACAAACAGTATTATCAGTATTATCTACACTGATATACTCACACTGACACATGATACACAGACTCACACTACAGCCAGACTCACATGTGCACACTGACATACAGACTCACATATCTACACTGATAGACTCACACTGATACACACACTCACACATCCATACTGATACACACACTCACACATCCATACTGATACACACACTCACACATCCATACTGATAAACACACTCACACATCCATACTGATAAACACACTCACACATCCATACTGATAAACACACTCACACATCCATACTGATAAACACACTCACACATCCATACTGATAAACACACTCACACATCCATACTGATAAACACACTCACACATCCATACTGATAAACACACTCACACATCCATACTGATAAACACACTCACACATCCATACTGATAAACACACTCACACATCCATACTGATAAACACACTCACACATCCATACTGATAAACACACTCACACATCCATACTGATAAACACACTCACACATCCATACTGATAAACACACTCACACATCCATACTGATAAACACACTCACACATCCATACTGATAAACACACTCACACATCCATACTGATAAACACACTCACACATCCATACTGATAAACACACTCACACATCCATACTGATAAACACACTCACACATCCATACTGATAAACACACTCACACATCCATACTGATAAACACACTCACACATCCATACTGATAAACACACTCACACATCCATACTGATAAACACACTCACACATCCATACTGATAAACACACTCACACATCCATACTGATAAACACACTCACACATCCATACTGATAAACACACTCACACATCCATACTGATAAACACACTCACACATCCATACTGATAAACACACTCACACATCCATACTGATAAACACACTCACACATCCATACTGATAAACACACTCACACATCCATACTGATAAACACACTCACACATCCATACTGATAAACACACTCACACATCCATACTGATAAACACACTCACACATCCATACTGATAAACACACTCACACATCCATACTGATAAACACACTCACACATCCATACTGATAAACACACTCACACATCCATACTGATAAACACACTCACACATCCATACTGATAAACACACTCACACATCCATACTGATAAACACACTCACACATCCATACTGATAAACACACTCACACATCCATACTGATAAACACACTCACACATCCATACTGATAAACACACTCACACATCCATACTGATAAACACACTCACACATCCATACTGATAAACACACTCACACATCCATACTGATAAACACACTCACACATCCATACTGATAAACACACTCACACATCCATACTGATAAACACACTCACACATCCATACTGATAAACACACTCACACATCCATACTGATAAACACACTCACACATCCATACTGATAAACACACTCACACATCCATACTGATAAACACACTCACACATCCATACTGATAAACACACTCACACATCCATACTGATAAACACACTCACACATCCATACTGATAAACACACTCACACATCCATACTGATAAACACACTCACACATCCATACTGATAAACACACTCACACATCCATACTGATAAACACACTCACACATCCATACTGATAAACACACTCACACATCCATACTGATAAACACACTCACACATCCATACTGATAAACACACTCACACATCCATACTGATAAACACACTCACACATCCATACTGATAAACACACTCACACATCCATACTGATAAACACACTCACACATCCATACTGATAAACACACTCACACATCCATACTGATAAACACACTCACACATCCATACTGATAAACACACTCACACATCCATACTGATAAACACACTCACACATCCATACTGATAAACACACTCACACATCCATACTGATAAACACACTCACACATCCATACTGATAAACACACTCACACATCCATACTGATAAACACACTCACACATCCATACTGATAAACACACTCACACATCCATACTGATAAACACACTCACACATCCATACTGATAAACACACTCACACATCCATACTGATAAACACACTCACACATCCATACTGATAAACACACTCACACATCCATACTGATAAACACACTCACACATCCATACTGATAAACACACTCACACATCCATACTGATAAACACACTCACACATCCATACTGATAAACACACTCACACATCCATACTGATAAACACACTCACACATCCATACTGATAAACACACTCACACATCCATACTGATAAACACACTCACACATCCATACTGATAAACACACTCACACATCCATACTGATAAACACACTCACACATCCATACTGATAAACACACTCACACATCCATACTGATAAACACACTCACACATCCATACTGATAAACACACTCACACATCCATACTGATAAACACACTCACACATCCATACTGATAAACACACTCACACATCCATACTGATAAACACACTCACACATCCATACTGATAAACACACTCACACATCCATACTGATAAACACACTCACACATCCATACTGATAAACACACTCACACATCCATACTGATAAACACACTCACACATCCATACTGATAAACACACTCACACATCCATACTGATAAACACACTCACACATCCATACTGATAAACACACTCACACATCCATACTGATAAACACACTCACACATCCATACTGATAAACACACTCACACATCCATACTGATAAACACACTCACACATCCATACTGATAAACACACTCACACATCCATACTGATAAACACACTCACACATCCATACTGATAAACACACTCACACATCCATACTGATAAACACACTCACACATCCATACTGATAAACACACTCACACATCCATACTGATAAACACACTCACACATCCATACTGATAAACACACTCACACATCCATACTGATAAACACACTCACACATCCATACTGATAAACACACTCACACATCCATACTGATAAACACACTCACACATCCATACTGATAAACACACTCACACATCCATACTGATAAACACACTCACACATCCATACTGATAAACACACTCACACATCCATACTGATAAACACACTCACACATCCATACTGATAAACACACTCACACATCCATACTGATAAACACACTCACACATCCATACTGATAAACACACTCACACATCCATACTGATAAACACACTCACACATCCATACTGATAAACACACTCACACATCCATACTGATAAACACACTCACACATCCATACTGATAAACACACTCACACATCCATACTGATAAACACACTCACACATCCATACTGATAAACACACTCACACATCCATACTGATAAACACACTCACACATCCATACTGATAAACACACTCACACATCCATACTGATAAACACACTCACACATCCATACTGATAAACACACTCACACATCCATACTGATAAACACACTCACACATCCATACTGATAAACACACTCACACATCCATACTGATAAACACACTCACACATCCATACTGATAAACACACTCACACATCCATACTGATAAACACACTCACACATCCATACTGATAAACACACTCACACATCCATACTGATAAACACACTCACACATCCATACTGATAAACACACTCACACATCCATACTGATAAACACACTCACACATCCATACTGATAAACACACTCACACATCCATACTGATAAACACACTCACACATCCATACTGATAAACACACTCACACATCCATACTGATAAACACACTCACACATCCATACTGATAAACACACTCACACATCCATACTGATAAACACACTCACACATCCATACTGATAAACACACTCACACATCCATACTGATAAACACACTCACACATCCATACTGATAAACACACTCACACATCCATACTGATAAACACACTCACACATCCATACTGATAAACACACTCACACATCCATACTGATAAACACACTCACACATCCATACTGATAAACACACTCACACATCCATACTGATAAACACACTCACACATCCATACTGATAAACACACTCACACATCCATACTGATAAACACACTCACACATCCATACTGATAAACACACTCACACATCCATACTGATAAACACACTCACACATCCATACTGATAAACACACTCACACATCCATACTGATAAACACACTCACACATCCATACTGATAAACACACTCACACATCCATACTGATAAACACACTCACACATCCATACTGATAAACACACTCACACATCCATACTGATAAACACACTCACACATCCATACTGATAAACACACTCACACATCCATACTGATAAACACACTCACACATCCATACTGATAAACACACTCACACATCCATACTGATAAACACACTCACACATCCATACTGATAAACACACTCACACATCCATACTGATAAACACACTCACACATCCATACTGATAAACACACTCACACATCCATACTGATAAACACACTCACACATCCATACTGATAAACACACTCACACATCCATACTGATAAACACACTCACACATCCATACTGATAAACACACTCACACATCCATACTGATAAACACACTCACACATCCATACTGATAAACACACTCACACATCCATACTGATAAACACACTCACACATCCATACTGATAAACACACTCACACATCCATACTGATAAACACACTCACACATCCATACTGATAAACACACTCACACATCCATACTGATAAACACACTCACACATCCATACTGATAAACACACTCACACATCCATACTGATAAACACACTCACACATCCATACTGATAAACACACTCACACATCCATACTGATAAACACACTCACACATCCATACTGATAAACACACTCACACATCCATACTGATAAACACACTCACACATCCATACTGATAAACACACTCACACATCCATACTGATAAACACACTCACACATCCATACTGATAAACACACTCACACATCCATACTGATAAACACACTCACACATCCATACTGATAAACACACTCACACATCCATACTGATAAACACACTCACACATCCATACTGATAAACACACTCACACATCCATACTGATAAACACACTCACACATCCATACTGATAAACACACTCACACATCCATACTGATAAACACACTCACACATCCATACTGATAAACACACTCACACATCCATACTGATAAACACACTCACACATCCATACTGATAAACACACTCACACATCCATACTGATAAACACACTCACACATCCATACTGATAAACACACTCACACATCCATACTGATAAACACACTCACACATCCATACTGATAAACAAGCAAAGCAATTTAAAGATATTTCCCTGCATGTATACAATACAATTAACTTGACTCCCCCTGAATTCAACATAGTTTAGCCCAGGTGTAACTAAGTTAATGCACTTAACAAGGTCTGGATCCAGCCCATTGTTAGGTAAGTTATAAAGTAAAGGATAGAAAAGCAAAGCAATTTAAAGATATTTCCCTGCAAGCAAAGTATACAATGAACTTGACTCCCCCTGAATTCAACATAGTTTAGCCCAGGTGTAACTAAGTTAATGCACTTAACAAGGTCTGGATCCAGCCCATTGTTAGGTAAGTTATAAAGTATAGTAAAGGATAGATAAAGGATACTTATAAAGACATCTTAAAGTATTTCTTTCGATATAAAGAAACTCAGTTCAACAACCATTATCTGCAACAAACATTAATAATAAGTATGTCTACACATGTTTACTTCATATTGGACCAGGATCCAGATCCAGACCTGATAACGTCAGGTCACCTACGCACGCAAGGTGTGTAAGTGGCTTGACTTCACTGGAGGGCGCATGCAAACAATCAATCGAACTGAACTTTGTTCCGTCCGAGATCATTTCAGAGGAAATGGGCTGTGCTTCCCCTCTGCCCACTAAAGTGGGAGGGGGGAAGCATGCAAAGTGTACAGTGTGGGAGGGGTCTCCCACACTGCTGCGGTCGTACGGACACAACAGAGTTAATGCAGGCTTATGGTAACATAAGCTACCATAAAGCCCGCACAATAAAGAGGAGTGACAGGAGGCATGCGGAAAATGTGCGGGGTCTGCATCCAGTCACAGATCCTGGATCTCTAATGTATCCCACACAAGGTAGTTACAACATCATATCTTAGCTTAATATTTTACATGGGGATGGTGCAGAAGTCTGGATAGTAAAAAACCTGCCCTTTATGTACTACATAAATACATCTCACCATGTGTATATACTGTAAGCATCCAGTGCCGTATGCAGAGCTCCGGGCGCATTGCATATGCGCCCGGAGTTTTCCGATTTGTGCTACTGCGCATGCGCAGTTATTTTCTAATGTCATTTACGTTTCTTGTTGCAACGTAGATTGCGTATACGCGGTCTTTAAGACATATGCGCTCGGAGCTCTGCATACGGCCCCCAATCCTTAGTGATTATCCAGTCAATAACAAAATGAACTGGATTCTTGACCAGGACTTTCTAAGCAGAGAATATACATTCAGCATTGGACTTGCTGTTAGTGGCTTAAACTAATTTTTAAAACATGTTATATACAGATACATACATCGGACCGTATTTACACATACATTTTTGCGGCAGATTGCGGCGTATTTTTAGGAGCGGATTAACTGCGCATGCGTAGTAACTTTTTGCATAGTATTTACCTACGTAAATACTTTAGGCACGGACTTGTGAATCGCACTTAGGGACATACGTTCAAAGGGGCGTGGTTTTCATCCGTACGGTAGAAGTTACGTGAAAGTGGGCGGGGGGAAGCATTTAAATGGGAATTTCAGGGCGCGGTTAGATAAATACGCACGTAAGTAAGTAACATACGCACGTAAGTATACACGTAGAATTAAGGGTGCCCTATGGAAGCATAAGTCACTGAAAACACGTTCGGGTGAGGGAAGTGTCATGGGTGTTCCCTTGCTATGTGCTTGCTTTAAAAAAGGCGCACGTAGTAAATACGGATCTGTGAATCCAGTCCATGGTTACAAAGATTCTATAAACAGTTTAGTCTTCAGCCTGACATATGACTGTTTAAAGTCTTTATTTTTAAGACAGTAAATGAAAGGATTCAACATAGGCACCAAAACAACATAAACAAGAGCAAAGAGTTTGTCCTGTTTGGGGAAATAACTTGATGTAGGTTTAATATGTAAACAGATCATAGTCCCATAATAAATGATCACACAGGTGAGATGGGAGGAACAGGTAGAAAATGCTTTACGTCCACCTTCTACAGACTTTATCTGTAAAATACTGGAGATAATGAATATATATGAAACTAAGATAAGCAGAAGGGAAAATATTCCTATTGGTGCTCCTTCAATATAGTTCAACATTTCCACCATAGAAATGTCACTGCAAGAGACCATCAGCAATGGGGCTACATCACAAAAGAAATGGTCTATAGGTTTACGTGACCAAAAATACATATTATACATAAGATCAGCATATCCAATTGAGGCCATGAACCCTAGAGTCCATGAAGCAATGGAGAGAGCAGCACAGGTTTTAAAACTCATCAGGACAATGTAATTAAAAGGATAACAGATTGCCACATAGCGGTCATATGCCATGACAGTAAGCAGGAGGACTTCAGTAAGAACCAGAGATACAAAGATGTACATCTGAGTTATACATCCTATAAATGAAATGACATTGTGTCCTGTAAAGAGCATATGAAATAATTTTGGTAGAATGTTTAATGTAGAAGCAATGTCAATAACGGAAAGGTTGAATAAGAACATGTACATGGGAGTATGCAGATGAGAATCTACACAATAGGCAACAATGATGCTGGAGTTTCCCAAAACAATGATGATATAAGCAAATAAAAGGATCACACTACTTGGAATCAGAAACTTTGAATCATCAATCAACCCGAGGAATGTGAATTCAGTTACGTTAAAACAATCTTCCATTTTCAGGCAGAAAAAAATTGTAGTAATTAAAATATATCTTTTTTTTTTTTAAACAATGAATGCTTACTTTCCAGTGGTTAGTATTCTAAAATTGTTGAAGCTATTATGTTATCCGATAGAGAGAGAGAGAAGAAAAAAAAAAGTCACTCTGGAGACTTAAAAATTGTGCAAAGTAAAAGACTATCCGGCTGAGTTTATTCAATCCATAACAAAATTTCAACCGCAAAGGCCGTGTTTTTTCTCAGAGTGTGGAAACACGTACAATCAACCAGTTATCACCACAAATCAAGTATATAAATAAAAAATAAAATAGCGTAAAACTTACCAACATAGTAACGATGTAACTCAATTTGCTATTGCGGAGTTTGGTGGATGGCTTGCGGTACAAAGGAGTATAACAAAGTGTTCAAATGGGTCCAATAAATAAGGTCCAAACACAATTGCTATGTAAAATTCCTTATGCGTTTCAAGACTCACGGCCATTTCATCAGAGTTCAGATCTCTGATGAAGTGGCCGTGAGCCATGAAACTCCTTTGTACCGCAAGCCATTCACCAAACTCCACAATAGCAAATTGAACTACACCGTTACTCTGCCTCTGCATCTTTCCTCACCCGGACACCTCTGAATTAGAAGTACCTCTGGCTTGCTGGAGTAATGGAGGAAACCCGGGATTTCAAATCGAGGATTCAGCTGGCCGGGGCAGACATGCGCTTGCCAGCCGGTAAGAGCCAATTCAGTTAACATCTTGATTCTTGTGTGGTTTCCTGGTAGTTTCGCTTGCATGCAAGTAGGGATTAATATTCCATCGATTGGTCACTATTACCCTGGTATATTGGAGTGTACATTTACATATACTGCTTCCTGAAAACTTTGGTTATTATGCATGAGCTATAGACTCTTTCATTCCAACATCTTGTTTATCTCAATAATTTGGATTTACAAGTACTGTTTAAAAAACAAACTGTGAGATTCCAGCTGTGCATAATATTTGGATCCAATATGACTTTCATTTAATTTTATTCTATTTATCTATCTTTTTGAATACCAGGTCCTTTATTCCATCTACCGATCCATATTTATTTTATAGAAAACATTCATGTTTTAATGTTTCAATAAATCTGTTTTAAATTCTATTAGGCATATTTACTTTAAATCTCATTTAGGTTAAATTATGATAATGTTGGATTCATCTAGCGCAGCACTTGTTTTGTTATATTTTATATTTATGCATCTTGTTAATTAGATCACTAATGGTAAATAAATACAGTGTGCTGTTAGAGGATGAGAACAAGCACAGTCTCCCCTGTATTTTCTAAAATCACTAGGGCGACAATGGTCATTGTACAAAAACTAATATATAGTGGTCTGCCTAAGAGAATTTCCTAACACATCTTGTGCTGGTAATACAAACAATACAGGGTTACTGAGTATATCAAATTTCTATGTGTTCTCTAAGCTGATATTTAAGTGTATTAATGCTGTGCTTACAGGTGAGCAAAGCACATGGCACACCACACAGGAAAGCATCCCAAAGTGTAAGTGATCCACTTCACCTGTAACCTGTATAGTGACTGGGAAATTAAGGACGTTTGTGGATCAAGTACGGTGTTGTGAATCTGGCCCTTAGCTTTTAACCTGCTCATTATGAGAATGTGTGCTAATTCTGAGCTGCAGTTTCATCTGTGTTTCTGAAGGAAGTGCAGTGGTAAATCCTACTGTACATTCCCAAAACCAAGAATATGTCCAGAAAGATAGGTGCAATGCTGCCCATACATCTGTGCCCACATCCACCTGCTCTGCGCTAGTGGAACAAGGGAAATGAGAAAGGGTATTTTTTTTTCTTCATTTAAATAAGTGCATTAGCAGTGAAAGGTGCTTAGAGGATGGTGTAAGTAATAGGGACAGGTCGTTTTTTTTATTATAAAACCTGTGCATAAAATAATTACGTTTCTTTATTGGGCTTTTTTTTTTAATCCATAAAGACATACATATAAAAAATAAACCAAAAGAAAAAAGTAAAACCCACAATGCCCCTATCCCCCTTAACCCCTCAAAATCCCTCTAAATAGGGTACAGTAAATTCACAATACAATAACATACATTAGTTCAGTAAAACAGAGTATGTCATTATCACAGACCCAATACATAACAGTGCATACATACTTGCAAGTATATCAACATCATCTACAAAATATGCAGCATTTCTTCCATTTATACTATGATGTAAAGATTAGAGTAAACAAATTCTTGACCACCACCATTATACAGAGATAACTATACTCAAACTACAGGCTCTTCAGCTTGCAAATAAACCAATGGCGAGTTCAAACAGGGGGCCCAAATCTTTTGAAAACAGTCCAGAGATCCTCGCTTAGTGTGGACAAACTTCTCATGATTTAGCACAATATTAACCAGGCCAACCCAGTTATTGAAATTTGGAGAATCAGGAGCCATCCATTTCCTGGCCACCAATGCCAGAGCAAGAGAGCATAATATACTGATATACCTATATAAGACCGAGGAATATTCCTCTATTAAATTGATTCGAAACTAAAAGGTTTTAGGATTTAGAGAAGGTAATGGTGTGAAAGTAGAACAGGTGCATAAAATAATGTTTAAAATATTTTTACTTTAAATAAAAAAAAAAATTGTAAAGTGAAATACTGCTACTATGCTCTGGCATTAAAGTAGCTTAGTATTAAAACCGCTGTTTAAATGCACAAGAAATATGGCACAGATTCAAGCAACAACCTCTGCCCATACGGCTCCGACTGCGGGGTGACATGTGTGCTCTTGTCGTATAGTTGCTTGTTTCTGCGGAAACTCCCAACTACGAATCTGACCTACAACACCTGCGCATTCCGCTTGAACATTAAACTCTGAATCAGGTCCATGGTCTGCAGAGTATTGCAATAAAAGTAGCTTATTATTAAAACCACCATTTAAATGCACAAGAAATATGCCACAGATTCAAGCCACAACCTCTGCCCATACGGCTCCGACTGCGGGGTGACATGTCTGCTCTTTTTCCCTACGTCGTATAGTTGCTTGTTGCTGCGGAAACAACCAACTACGAATCTGACCTACAACCCCTGCGCATTCCACTTGTACATTAAACTCTGAATCAGGTCCATGGTCTGCAGACTATTGCAATAATATAAAGTGCACTATGTCCAGACCCCATTACAGGTTGATAAATTTCAGGCCAGTTCTCTGAATTACAGTTTAATTCAGTTTAATAAAAGGAACAAACACATAATTACTCAATAGTTACTACTCAATTTTTACGGTTTTAATCCAGTGATTACTAAATATACTGTAGGATAATAAAATCTATTTGGAATGTCAAAGAAGTCAGTGTCATACATCTTTACTATTCCACTTACTGCAGGCACTATAATATAAATGGACAATAAGATCCTTATATACATTCTATCTATACATTTTGTTGACAGGAGACGTCATCAGTTTACTTACTGTTGTTATGGATACTGTTATTGACAATGAGAATGAGTTATTGCATCCAACAGACAAAATATATTATATGTGAAATAAAAAGATTTATATACAACAATGTAAAGAGCAAATGATGACTGTGTGATGACAAATGCTCTTGGAATGAACAAAAAATAGGAGAAGAAGAATTGCGCAGACCTTAGATACCATTAAACAAAAAAGCTAATTATTGCACCTATTATTTGTAAAAAAAAATTCCACAATTTACAAACTTCGTTCATTATATTTCATTCTAAAACACTGAATTATAACTCTTTTCATGCTTAATTCCATATGTTACACACCCATCCCTCTTCATCTGTTTAATTCAGTTTAACAGACACAGAGAATATTTCTCTGGTCATAGTGTAGTGTGAGAACAATTACTGAGGTCTGTGCTCTTATAACACGAGATGTAAAGTGTTCTGTCCCTCAGGGAATGAACACAATTTAAGAAAAAGTTTATGCATTAACTTTAAGAGAACAACTATTCTCACCTACAGATTTTAAACGGGAGGCAATTTTCATATATTGCAAAAGTGCTGAAAGGCGATGTGACCTAAGCCAAATTTAAATAATAGTTTAAAAGTAAAGCTGGTTATTGTCTGTGTGTAACAAAAAGAAGAAACTGTGAAATAAACGGTAGGCAGCGGAGCACCACCATCAGACATCAAAGGGTTAAGTAGCTATGAATATTGTTTAGGTGTTTTAGAGTTAGGTTAGGCATGGGTTGGTGGGTTGGAGAGCTGGGGGAGGGCTTAGATTATTTAAAGGTGAGTGGGTGTGGTTATCAACCTCTTTTCGGCAGGTTCTCCCTCCCTTAGTTTAGATAAGTTTGTTTGTACTGTTGGTTTGCCTTAACTTTTCCTTTTCAGATGGTTCTGGGTCGGTGGTAGCAATGGGTGGTCAGCAAGAAATGGGGGTGTTGGCGCATGAGGGAATTTGGGGGGAGCTTGGGGGGACCAGTCTGGCAACAAACCCAGCCCGAGATTGTTGCGAGGACATCATACCCTTGCGGTTGGGTCTTTATAGGAGCTGCCACCTTCCAGGTGTTGGGGTGGACAGTTGTAAAGGGGTAAAATAAAACATGTTCTGGCGTGAAGACAAGTCTTGAGGGGGTGCCATGGTCAATGGACCTTTTGATATTCAGGGGGTATTGTTTTTGCTAGTCGGGGGAGTAGGCTGAATCCCCCCATCTGCTATTGAGCCAGCTATCCACTACTTCTTTGCAAATTTTATAGTCCATTCAATTGCAGTTGGCTCTAATTCAGTAAAACCATGTACTCTTTTTTAACCACAGCCATGGTGTCTGAGTATCTATTTCTCTGGAAGTGTCTTGTCTCTATGGTGTGTGGTGAGCTCTCTGCCATTTACCGTTTATCAAAATTATTCCGTGCAGAATACTGAATTGTATGTGAGGGCTTAGCCAAGGCACTACAATGCTCCCCGCCATGCATATCTCGTATGCATGGTAAATGGGCCCGTCTCCTGTGCGGAGAATTAACTCTATACAGCATTAGCCTGACTTAATCTGGATCCAGCCCACAGATTCTACCTAAACCTCACCAATAAGCCTAACCATAATCGCTAACAGAAAGTGATTACTTACCTTAGAAAAATACAGCTCCATCAGAATGTGGCAAGACAACAGGGGAGGGAGAACAAAAAGGGAGAGCAAACAGGCAAAAACTGTGGCAGGACACAGAATAGATGATGACAGAGTGGAAGAGCAGATGGAGATACAGAAGAGAGCGGTGGGTTAAGAAACAGGAGAAGTACAGAGCAGAGGGATGCACACAAAGGATAACCGGGAAGAGACGCAGAAGATAAGGACATCTTTTAAATATCGATTGTTGATTTTATATCAGAATTTTTAAGGGGCATTGCGTTAAAATATAGCTGTCATTATGGAACTTCTGCCAATATACTGTATTACTCTGTTAATGTTAATAACTATCGATCTATGATACAGTCAATTCTACTGCATTGCTTGTAGCCAGGGGAAAAGGTGCAAAATGCAATTGTACTGGATCAAATATTTATAATAATAATCAAGTATAATCAAAATTCAAGATAAACAATGTTATAACTGAACAACTTAAGAAGTCATAGTAAATTCTGTTAATGGGGTAGATCCAAAACTACGTTTGCCGTACGTTTATTCGCGTAGCGTATTTTCGTGTGCGTATATTCTATACACTCCCCTAGTAACACTTGAACGTATGTATTTTGTCAAGATACACTTTCCAAACACTACCTTAACTTTTGCCAACGTAACTGCAGTAATCCACACACGTACGTATGGGCAACACGTATTTACGCAGCTAAGCACGCCATACTGTACACTTTAAATACAAACTCCCGCCTACTTAACGTATTTGAGACGTATTTTGGACTCACGTAAAATTGGCACGCCCGCACGTAAGTATTTACGTCACACATACGTGAATGGCCCATACGTTCACAATTACGCTACGTTACTGAGCGTATTTTCTATGGTGCGCATGCGCAGTACTTACCACAAGGCGATTTTACATCTCCGCCACGCGTAAATTCGCTCTCAAGCGTTGTTCTGGATCTGGGCCAATGTGTTGATTAAATGTACCCCCACCCTGTAAGTCCCTTTTTGCTTATCTATTATAGCGGCAGTGGCAGGGAGCTCCCAGTACTGCCGCCGCTACATTCAGCACCTTACCTCTGCATTCCATAACTTTCTGCCACATCCAAGATGGCAGTGGTGGGTCCTTCTCATGAATCGGAGGTACCTGGATCTTGGATGTAAAAGTAAGATGTTGAATGTAGAAATAAGGTGGAGATGGCGCTACCTAGCAACATCCTTTTTCTATGTAACGGAGAAGGGTCCCACTGTCACCATCTCCACATTTAGCACCTTACCTCTGTATTCAGCACCTTTCTGCCACATTCAAGATAGCGGCAATGGTTCTTCCAGTGTAAAGGAAAGACCCATCGCCACCATATTGGATGTGGCAGGAAGCTACAGAATAGAGAGGTAAGGTGCTGCATGTAGTGATGGTGGTGATGGGTCCCTCCTCCGCTACCTAGCACCAGGTACATTATGGAGGATACTGGAAGCTGCAGAGACATGATGGGGAATATTGGGGGGCTGAAGGCACATGATGCAAAACAATGGCGGCTAGAAATACATGATGGGGCATACTAGGGGGCTGGAGAGACATGGTTCCTGATCCAGACCTACGCCGATGCGCTGTGCTTTCTAAAGCACAGCGTATCAGCGTTCACTTTCACCAACACTCCCCCTGTGCGGGCGTATGGTCCCTTCCTGGCTGAAGGCTACCCTAACTTCAGCTGGCATGAGGAAGGGGCCATACGCTCGCACAGGAGCATATGGCCGCCTAGCCCACCCTCCCACCCTCATTAAACTAGCTCCCCCGCCCACTTATACTAACCTGAACATAGGGACGCTGGGGGACGTCCCCTCCAGCGTCCCTACGGCGCTGCTACGGACGCCTGATCCACGATCGGGCGTTTCTGTAGCACAGCCGGGCAACACCTGCC
>WWET01007537.1:0-13191 GCA_011038615.1 Limnodynastes dumerilii | reverse complement strand
ACTGGTGGGGGGGGGGCAGAGGCACATGGGGGGGAATACTGGGGAGGCTGGATGTAAATGATGGGGGATACTGGGTTACTGGAAGTACATAATGAGGGATAATGGGGAGGCTGGAAGCACATGATGGGGGATACTGGGGAGCTGCAGAGACATGATGGGGAATACTGGTGGACTGGAGACACATGATGGGGGGAATACTGGTGGATTGGAGACAAATGATGGGGGATACTAGGGGGCTGGAGAGACATGATTGGAACACTGGAAACTGGAGAGACATGATGGGAAATACTAGGATCTGGAAAGACACAATGGGGAATAATGGGATCTGGAGAGACATGATAGGGGATATTGGGAGATGGAAATACATGATGAGCATACTGGGGAGACTGGGGAGACATGATATGAAATATTTTTTCTCATGATTTTGACAGGCCGTTGACCAGTACCATATATAATGGTAATTTTGCATTATAGTAAAATAATCCATAATCCAATCAGAGCACAATATTCTGAAAAGTGAAGATGGAGTTTATTTTTTTTTACAAATTTTACCTTGCCTATATGGGAACATTAGGATTACCCACCATCCAATGGGTAGAGAACATATTGTATTCAACAATAACATTTATAGAAGGGATAGTTGAACAACCAAGGGGCACTTAGTTCAACATATAGCTCAAAAGACATGTGTGATATACGAGTAAAACTGTTACTTTGTGACATTCATACAGTTAACAACATTAGCTGGACAATGAATGAATGTCAACAATTATGTAGATGACAGGGTTATATTCTTGACTAAGGTCAACAGTATTGCTATTTCGAACTTAGTGTTGCTAATATTTCAGTTACCAACAAGTTTAGCACTATTACTAACTATAAGTCCAACTATAACCTTTAATTGAGTAGTCATCTGTCAATTTTAAAGCCTAGTCCAGTTCTGTAGCATTGACTTCATGTACCAGACAAGTTCTCAAGCATAGATGAAAAAAAATAAACTGACTGAAAAGAATGGTTTTGATCTTACGCCCATCAATCAGGTAAGTGTTTATGTGTTGACCATATTTATTATTTACACAACACTAATTTTCTATTATAATTCCTTCTTCATAGTGTAATGTACTTTCCTTGGCATTCTAGTGGTGCATAATATATTTTTGTGCTGGGAAGACACCTCCATCCAAGGTAACAATATTAGATATTGATACAAATTGTTGTAGGTGCAACTTTTAAGGGAGAATCAGGGTTAAGTTTAAATTTAAAGAGATTAAACTCTCAGGTTGGTGCCAAGGCTGTGATGTCACTCACCAACTTGTTTTCTCATTAGTCCATGATGATTTGTTCTTTGGAAAAAGTTTAGCAACTGCTTACAGGAAGCTAGATCACATTTCTCCCTGTTATTTCCCTTCCTCCCTTCCCCACAACTGTTACCGAGGTGCCAGCCTTAGGCATCAACCAAAAATAAGTTGTTAAGCAGGGTCAACACTGGGAGGCCAGTGAGGTAGCAGAATCATAAAACAAATTAGAAATGATAACAAATACAAGGTACAAACGCACATAGAGATGAGCTGTCAAAAATGAGAACCAAACACAAAATCAGGAACAAAGCCTAATAGTCCCTAGGAGAAAAATCATCCAATTGTATCAGGAAATACCTAGAGGAAGAAGACCAACAATCTGACAGTGATCACTGCCCAGAGTGGACTTTAAATAGAAGGCCTGATAAAAAAGATTCAGCAAAGGCATAACAATGTAGAAGTACTGAAGCCCTGGTTTTAGGTAATAACTGTGAGACTGGTAAGTAAACATTGCTATTTTATCTTTGATCTATGCAGGTGACACCACATTTAGATAGTTTAGAAAAGTACTGCATCATTTCTAGAATTGGGTCATAATGAAGGCACCCTTCTCTATTTTATTAAACCCCACAGAACCATGACACTACTGTCTGTTATATTGCTTTGTACAGATGGTTACCTATCTTCCTCTTTTCAACACTGTAGGAACACAACTGTGAAGTAAATAAATTATAAATGACATCAAATATAAGAATAAGGAACTTCCTCAAAACTAACGTGACTAATTTATCTCCGTCATAAAACCCAAGAACCAGTTTACATGAATTAACCAAGAGACTCATCCTACTAAGTTTTATCCAATGAGAGAGAGAGAGAGAGAGAGAGAGAGAGGCATAAAATATTTTACAAAATTCCTATATGAATTGCATGATATAGTTGGAGTGAGTGGTGGGTGTCTCGATGATAAATTTGTCTTGAGCCTTAATTGACATCTTTAACATAATGTTGGGTTTATCATTGGGTGAGCTATTTGTGGAATCCTCCTTAACCAACCAGAAGTTATATATAGCAACTTATTTGACTTTCTCTTCCATCCATATGCATTGCCATGTGTTAGACCTCCTAATTCAATTCAGTACTCTACTGGCCCTGACTACATTGTTATACTGTTTTAACCAAGACTATTAATTTGGAAACCCACCCCAAGGTACCAGGTGTTGTGGTGACCGAGCGTTCTGGATTCAAACTTAGCCTTTTATGACATATCCATTGTGGTTGTCACACTCTCATTGTGAGTACCATTGTCCTTTTTTTTACCTCAATAAAGTCTAACTGATCCTCACTATTGAGCTTCTTTTCCATTACATGCTATCCATACATCATATGGCCTGTGAACCACATCGGGAATCCCGATAACGAAGCTTGAAACAGCAACCAGGAAGTATACACAGAGCCATCTGCCAGCCGCGGCATGTGTTTTAGAAGTTCCACGCTCTTTAGACCTTCGTTTGTCGGATTGTTTTTGGACTTTTATTTTGGATTTGAAGGACATTGCACCACGAACTGTGAGCTTAGAATTCTTCTCCATAGTTATTATTGCGTCATTGTTTTTGTACCCTTATACTTGTTACTTATATATTGTGTGACCCAGATATGGTCTTGGTATAGAGCTATAGTGGCTGGTTTTTGCACTGATAGATAGATCTCTTTTTCTCTGTACTTACAGTACTCTACTAAACATCACAGGACAACAATATTCTAAGAAGTCCGGTACCTGAAGTCCATTCCTTCTCAGCCAAACATCACTGTATGTCTATATCTTGGTCTATTCTATTCCCATATAAATTCCCAACAAGACCGTTGGAGCGTTGCAATGTAAGTTAGATGGATGGCAATTGTAAGGGTCTGAAGAAGGTATAAAAGTATGGGGAGAAGTTATTTTAATGATATTGGTTCTACCAAGCCAGGAAAACTGATCAGAGGATCATCATTTAAAGTCACTGTGATTGTGTGAGGCGAGTAAGGCAGGCAAGGTGACTTCATACAGGAGCAAGTTGTCATGTGAGATGTGTATATAGGTGGCAGACAGAAGAGGATGGCATGCATAATGAATACGCCACAGAGAGTCCTGTAACAGCTGTATCAGGCATTTGTAATGGCATTGCAATCAATAGAGACCCAAAGTTATTCCATTATAAGTTGGGGGAAAGAGACAATAAAGTTTGGTGACAAAGAACAACAAGTTGTCCGGAATATACACCAGCTTGTAATGAGCTTCTATTCAAATTTGTTAAATGTTTGACTTGGATGGAATAGAGCCTCCAGACAGAGATCAATAATAAGCAAGGATAAGGGACAACCATTCACAATAACTGTAGCTGAGATGAAGAAGAAAAGTGACATAATTGTTTTTAGATACAAAGGATACAAAGGACCCATCCACAGGTGTATTAGGACTCCCCTTAAGTAATGCCAGTCCACCATATTGAAATCTTTCCCTGCATCTGTGGACAGCTGGACAGTGGGCATATTGGGCCTGATCCATACCTACATCCGCTTTCGTTTTTACGGCGGGCGGAAGTGCAAAAACGGCCTTTTGTACTTACTGCACCTGCAAATGCGTGGGGCAGATGTTACGCTCATGTTACGGTCTGAGAAACTACGCAATGAGCTTACGGACACATGCGGTTACGCTCAGAAAAGTTAGGGTTGGTTTTGCTGAACGTAAGAAGGCAGAAGTAAATACGACCAAGGGGAGTGCCGAGGGGAGTGCATCGGAGGTACGCCAGAGTAAATACGCTACGCACATAAGCATTTCATGAGCGTAGGTCTGGATCAGGCTCATTGGGCCTGATCCAGAGCTACGGCCGCAAGCGATCGTACGCCGATCGTTAGCGAAAATTCGGGAAAAAACGCACTACGCATGTGCAGTATGACAACTTCCGGTCGACCGAAGGACATGAGCGAACAGCGAGCGTATTTTCAGCGTATTTTTCGCTCAAGGGGCGTGCGTTTTTTACGACGATAGTCTGGACGCTCGAGTTACTACACAGAGGCGGAGATAGCCATTTAAATTGTACAGTATGGGCGTGCGAAGCACAGTACGACCAGCGTATCGGTACGAAAATTCGCACCTACGTTGGAAAATCTTAGGGCAGGGTTCAGCCGCCATAAGCAGGTACAATCAATGGGAGTGTTATGGGCGTGAAAGTTTATACGCCCGGGCGAACGTACGCTATGCTCGTGGGCGATTGCGGTCGTAGGTCTGGATCAGGCCCATTGTGCATGTTAACTGCCTTGGTAGTAGTGTCCCTAGCTTCCCTACTGGGAATGAACCCAACCTGATTAGAGTGGACCAGTTCCAGGTTGAATTCCCTCAAACTGTTCACAATTAGATTTGCAAACAGTTTGACATCCACCTTTAGGAGATAAATAGGCCAATAGCTGGCACAGAGAGTGGGGTTTTTCCTGTCTTTATGTATCAAGTGTGCTTCTTTAACTTTGTCTTTATTATGAGTTAAATTTTCCAACATTCAGTAGAAAAAACACAAGTAAATACAATTAACAATGAGGTAGCATTCTAACAATGTGGTCAACAGATGAACAATGCAATAAGGAGACAGGGAAAATTTAGGAAAGGAGGAGGCCTCCCAGAGGATGTAATCCGGAAAATATCAGGAAGGAGGGAGGCTATGTAGGATGTAGATGGTCTAGTTAGGGAAGGAATAGGAGTGGGGGGACGGGTTTGGGTCGCCGCGGGATAAGAAAAGTGGGATAGGGAGGGAAGGGGGGTAATAGGTTAGGGGCTACTAGTGCCTAGTTGTGGCAGCAGAGGAAGAAACGGAAGGAGGGGGAGTGGCTGACGAAAGCCAGGTGGGTGATTAGGCTGTGCCTCCAGCCAGGGGTGCCATACGAGATAGAAGAGGTCATCCCGGTCGTGTATGTGGTAGGAAATTTTCTCCATGCTTGCAACAAACCAGACAAAGGCAGTGAGGGCAGACATTCTCGGAGCAAGCAGAGATTTCCAAGCTTTAGCCACGAGGCATTTAGCTGCTGCAAGGATGTGTGAAACAAGTTTTGCAGAATGTTTATCCACATCTGAAATAGGTAGACACAGGAGGAACGTCCAAGGATCCTTAGCAATTGGGAAGGGAAAAATAGAGTTTAGGAGGACGCTCACTCTGTCCCAGAAGGAGGAAATCACTGGGCAGTGCCACCAAATATGTATGAAGGTGCCGGGCTGACCGCAACCCCTCCAACACAGGGGAGAAGCCGTGGGGAACATTGCAGAGAGTCTGTGGGGGGTGAGATACCATCTGTAGAAGATTTTGTATGCGTTTTCTTTTATCTTGGTGGATTAACGCCGGGCAACATCTGCCCGGCGCATGCGCATTAGAGCTACGGCCGCCGTACTTGCGACGGCGGCCATAGCTCAGGATCAGGCCCATTGTGAGTACCATTGTCCTTTTTTACCTCAATAAAGTCTAACTTTTCCTCTATTGAGCTTCTTTTCCCTTACATGCTATCCATACATCGTATGGCCTGTGAACCACATTGGGAATCCCGATAATGAGGCTAGAAACAGCAACCAGGAAGTATACACAGAGCCATCTGCCAGCCGCGGCATGTGTTTTAGAATTTCCACACTCTTCAGACCTTCGTTTGTCGGATCGTTTTTGGACTTCTATTTTGGACTTAAAGGACATTGCACCACGAACTGTGAGCTTAGAATTCTCCTCCACAGTTATTATTGCGCCATTGTTTTTGTACCTTTATACTTGTTGCTTATATATTGTGTGACCCAGATACGGTCTTGGTATAGAGCTATAGCGGCATTGGACTGGTTTTTGCGCTGATAGATAGATCTCTTTTTCTCTGTACTTACAGTACTCTACTAAACATCACAGGTCAACAATAGTCTAAGAAGTCCGGTACCTGAAGTCCATTCCTTCTCAGCCAAACATCACTGTATGTCTATATCTTGGTCTATTCCATTCTCATATAAATTCCCAACAAGACCGTTGGAGCGTTAAGTAATGCCAGTCCACCATATTGAAATCTTTCCCTGCATTTGTGGACAGATGGACAGTGGGCATATTGGGCCTGATCCATACCTACATCCGCTTGCATTTTTACGGCCAGTGGAAGTGTAAAAATGGCCTTTTATACTTACTGCATCTGCGCATGCGCGGGGTAGATGTTATGCTCATGTTAGGTCTGAGAAACTGAGCATATGGGCCTTGATCGTAACAGCTTCGTATTTACACTCGGGAGGCGTGCCTGCTATACGATCTCCGTACTTATGAACTAAGGGCCGGGTGAGGCATTTAAATCGTACAGTATGGGTGTGCTAAGCATCGTAACTATGCAATGAGCTTATGGACACACGCGGTTAAGCTCAGAAAAGTTAGGGTTGGTTTTGCTGAGCGTAAGAAGGCAGAAGTAAATACGACCAAGGGGAGTGCCGAGCAGAGTGCATCGGAGGTACGCCAGAGTAAATATGCTACGCACATAAGCGTTTTATGAGCGTAGGTCTGGATAAGGCCCATTGTGCATGTTAACTGCCTTGGTAGTAGTGTCCCTAGCTTCCCTACTGGGAATGAACCCAACCTGATTAGAGTGGACCAGTTCCAGGCTGAATTCCCTCAAACTGTTCATAATTAGATTTGCAAACAGTTTGACATCCACCATTAGGAGATAATTAGGCCAATAGCTGGCACAGAGATTGAGGTTTTTCCTGTCTATGTATCAAGTGTGCTTCTAGTGACTGGCGTGAGAACATAGTTAAAATATTCTTAATTTAACTGACATATCTCTACTCTTTGTTGGTAATTCAATATCCAGAGGCCCGTGAGCAGGAAGATGAGAAAATCTGTTTCGCCTACTGTAAAGGGAAATAAGTGGAAGTCTGACATGATCATTATGGTTATAAAGCACACAAAATGTTTATTAGGGAAACATAGAAATTGTACAATACTAGCCTATCATTGTAGATAGAAAATGCAAGGCCAATACAAACACAGCTTCACACAGCATACCCTGCCATCCAACCAGAGACTGGGACATTTTATACATAATTATCCAGAGTTGGAATTAAGAAAAAGGAATAAATCTTTACCTTTGGAAAAATCCCAGATGAACTGTAGGGGGAGACCTAACTTAAAATGTGCAAAAGAATGGGTTGGGAGGGGATGTTTTGTAGTTCAACTCCAACTTGTGTGGAATAAGCAAAATCAGCAATATTTACCCTGTATGGAAAAAGCTAATTAATCTGCACCATTCATATTGCAACATGGTTCAGATTTGCACCTTTTTAAGCAATTACCCTGACTTTGGATAAACCCCAATAATTGGGTTATAGAATAACATTCTGGCAATATACAGGTTAATGCATACCTCCCAACATATGAGAATTAGAAAGCGGGACAAAATTTTGCAACATGGTAAAAAGAGGGACAAAATTTTGCGACATGGTAGAGGGGGTGTGTCTTGTACATCGCAGTGGGTGTGTCTGGGAAAAATGGGTGTGTCTTGAACCGTGGCGGGTCTAGGGCCTGCCCCTTTTATTAATTCAGTCATCCATATGTCTGGCCCTTATTATTTTTCCAGACATCCATATGTCTGCCTCCATATGTCTGCCCCATTCATTATATGTCCAGCCTCCGTGTCTGCCCCTTTATTAAATGTGTACCCCTAGTATATTTCAGCCCCTTTATTATTTGTCCAGCCATCCATATCTGCCCCTTATTATTATGTCCAGCCATCCATGGATGCCCCTTATAATTATCTCCAGCCATCCATCTATGCCCCTTATAATTATATCCAACCGTTCATGTATGCCCCTTATATTTATGTCCAGCCATCCATGTATGCCCCTTATTAGTATATCCAACCATCCATATCTGCCTCTTATTAGTATGTCCAGCCATCCATATCTGTCCCTTATAATTATGTCTAGCCATCCATATATGCCCCCTATAACTATGTTTAGCCATCCATATATACCTTTTAATTATATCCAGCCATCCATATATACCCCTTCTAATTATGTCCAGCCATCCATATATACCCCCTTATAATTATATCCAACCATCAATATACGCCCCTTATAATTATATCCAGCCATCCAGATCTGCCCTTATAATTATATCCAGCCATCCATATCTGCCCTTATAATTATATCCAGCCATCCATATATGCCCCTTTTAATAATGTCCAGCCATCAATATATGCCCCTTATAATTCTGTCCAGCCATATATATTTGCTTCTTATGATTCTGTCCAGCCATTCATATATGCCCCTTATAATTATATCCAGCCATCCATATATGCCCCTTATAATTATATCCAGCCATCCATATATGCCCCTTATAATTCTGTCCAGCCATCAATATATACCCCTTATAATTCTGTCCAGCTATATATATTTACCCCTTATAATTCTGTCCAGCATTATATATTTGCCCCTTATAATTGTGTCCAGCCATATTTATATTTCCCTTATAATTCTGTCCAGCTATATATTTATATATCCATTATAATTCTGTCCAGCCATATATATTTATCTGCTCCTTATTATTATGTCCAGCCATCCATATCTGCCCCTTGTTATTATGTCCAGCCATCAATGTATGTCCCTTATAATTATGTCCAGCCATCCATCTATGCCCCTTATAATTATATCCAGCCATTCATGTATGCCCCTTATATTTATGTATAGCCACCCATGTATGCCCCTTATTAGTATATCCAGCCATCCATATCTGCCCCTTATTAGTATGCCCAGCCATCTATATCTGTCCCTTATAATTATGTCCAGTCATCCATATAGGCCCCTTATAATTATGTCCAGCCATCCATATTTGCCCCTTATAATTATGTCCAGCCATCCATATATGCCCCTTATAATTATGTCCAGCCACCCACATATACCTCTTATAATTATGTCCAGCCATCCATATATACCCCTTATAATTATATCCAGCCATCCATATATGCCCCTTATAATTATATCCAGCCATCCATATATGCCCCTTATAATTATGTCCAGCCACCCATATCTGCCCTTATAATTATATCCAGCCATCCATATATGCCCCTTATAATTCTGTCCAGTCATATATATTTGCCCCTTATAATTATGTCCAGCCACCCACATATACCCCTTATAATTATGTCCAGCCATTCATATATGCCCCTTATAATTCTGTCCAGCCATTCATATATGCCCTTTATAATTATATCCAGCCATCCATATATGCCCCTTATAATTATATCTTTAACCCCCGTCAGGGGGGGAGGGTAATGTCATAAGCCACCACACTTACATGGCAGCTCGTGCTGTGTGATCCCGGCGCTCTCCTAGCACTGGGATCGACGCGTCTATTACACAGTGGCTTGCGTCCTGGTTGCTAGGCAGCCAGGACGCCTTCTCTTCCTCGCGCCCACTGTGGTGGTTATAATTGGCAGCAGTGGTAACCTGTCCAGGCTGCTAGGCAGCCAGGAAGCTTTCTCCTTCTCCCACCCTGCTCAGCCCCAGCTGCATACATTCTGCGGCTGATTCCCCCGCTGGGAACAGCCACCTATCATAACAAGGGGCTGGTCCAATCCTTCAGCCCTGATTGGCCAGTTCCTTTGTAAATAGCCAGCACTGCCTTCCCTCAGTGCTGGTTATAGCGCCCTTTACGTGCCCCAGTCTTTCTGCATTGTGCTTCTGCTCTCTGCCCTTTTGATCTTGTCTCCTTGCCCCTTAGCCTTTTGCTCTTTGCCTCTTAGTCTTTGCTCTTTGTCCTTGGTCCCTTGCTCTGCCTTCTTGCTTTCTTGAGTGCCCCTCCAGTCCTGCCTTGTTCCTAGCCGTTAACCCCTTGTTTGCCATTTCCCTCTCTGCCTCTCTCCCTAGTGTTATTACCTAGTGTAATATCCTAGCTTTTCCTGTGTGCCTGTATTAGTTACCCCTTCGGGGTACCGTTGTTTAGCTGCATGAGTGGGTGTTCCGGTGATTCTTGTCCTGTCTGTCTTGTTTTTCACCCTTGGTCCGTTGTCTTGTTTTGTGTTCCATGTAGTGTGTCGCTAGTCAGTCCCTTCTGACCTGCCTGTTCCCGTTTTCTGCTCAACCTGTACTTTTGTCCCCCTTTATGTATTTTCTCTCTGCTACGAGTTTGGTTCCAGGGATCGCGACCTGTTGTTGGGGCTCAGCCAATTCCAACCCCACCATCAGAGGCTCTGGTGAACACCACCTGATGTCAAAGACTCCACACCCAGGTAACCATTCTCGTTATTTCACCTTTCTGTCCTTTCTGTACAGTATAACCAGCCCACTTACATTGGGCTCTCATTCCCAATGAATCCAAGCCCCACCCAGGTCCTGGCCAACCAGATTCAAGTAGTTTCCCAGGTAGTCCAAGGCCTGTCGGAGCATCTCGCTGCTCATGAAGCTGCTACTCAAGCTGTTCAAGAGCCTCAGCAATGCACAGCCATTGAACCCAAGCTCAATTTTCCGGACCGCTTCTCTGGGAACCATAAGAACTTCCGTAACTTTCAAGATAGCTGCAGGCTTTACTTCCATCTGCGTCCTGTCTCATCTGGAACTAAAGAGCAACGAGTGGGAATCATGATCTCACTCCTACAGGGAGTCCCTCAGTCCTGGGTGTTTGGACTTCCAGCAAGCAATCCTGCACTCTCTTCTGTGGACCTTTTCTTCAGAGCACCAGATCGTGTTGCATCCGCTGAATCACAGCTGCGTAATCTTCATCAAGGCCGACGATCGGCAGAAGAATACAGTGCTGAATTTAGGAGATGGTCTGCTGTCAGCCTGTGGAATGATCCTGCACTTCAAAGTCAGTATCATCTAGGCCTGTCGGACCAAGTCAAGGACACCCTGGTCCAATATTTTCTTCCTGATTCCCTGGAGAAATTCATGCATCTTGCCATTCGGATTGACCGACGCTTTAAGGAGAGGCGTCAAGAAAGAGACTCTGCTTCAACACCTTTTTTCTAGCCTCTGTAGCGACCTTCTCTACCATCTACCAGGGATACAGAGGAGCCTATGCAACTTGGGGCTGACCGCCTTACCAAGGAGGAGAGGGATTGTTGTCGAGTCTCCGGCCTGTGTCCTATTTGTGGCCTCCGTGGTCACTTCCTACGAAACTGCCCGACCAGTCCAGTAAAAGACAAAGTCTAGACGTTGGGGAAGAAATACGTCTAGGCTCACAGGTATTCTCTTCCAAAAATGTGTTGATATTTCCAGCCGCTCTCTCGTACCAAGGGACTGTTCACCATATGTCTGCTTTCCTGGACAGTGGTGCGGCTGGCAACTTTCTGGATATTTCTTTTGCCAAGTCTCTGAATATTCCATTTCTGCAACTCAAGCCTCCTCTCACCGTCTGTGGATTGGATGGGAAACCACTCTCTGTCGGAAGAGTCTCGTATACCACTCCTTCTCTCCTTCTCTCCGTGGGTGTGCTACATGTGGAAGAGTTACTCCTGTACCTAATTCATTGTCCGGCTTCCCCTCTCATACTGGGCCATCCCTGGCTTCACCTCCACAGTCCTCTCATTGATTGGACTAAGGGTGACATCATCAGTTGGAGTGACTTCTGTGCTGTTCATTGTCTTCTGCTACCTCTCTGTGCTTATCTCCCACTTGTTGGGCTCCCAAGCCTTCCAGTTCATTATGCAGACTTCTCTGACGTTTTTTCTAAGAGTGCAGCCAATGTTCTACCCCCTCATTGGAGCTATGATTGCTCCATTGAACTTCTGCCTGATGCTATCTTCCCCAAGAACAGGTTATACTCTCTCTCACGTCCTGAGACCAAGGCCATGGAGGACTATGTCAAGGAAAACCTCACTAAAGGATTTATCCGTCCCTCTATATCCCCACTGAGAGCAGGTTTTTTCATTGTGGAAAAGAAAGATAGAACTTTACGCTCTTGTATTGACTATAGGTCCCTGAACAAGATCTCCATCAAAACCACCTACCCGTTACCACTCATTTCTGTCTTGTTTGATCAGCTCAGAGAAGCTATTTTTTCCCAAGATTGACCTTTGTGGTGCCTATAACCTCATTCGTATCAAAGAAGGCGACGAGTGGAAGACCGCCTTTAATACCTTGTCCCGCCACTATGAGTACTTAGTGATGCCGTTTGGATTAAGCAATGCTCCAGCAGTTTTTCAAGATCTCATCAATGATGGCGTGCGTGAGTTTCTGGGGAGATTCATCATCGTTTACCTGGACGACATTTTGATCTATTCCTGTTCCCTGTCCGAACATCGGCAACATGTCAGATCTGTTCTGCAAAAACTTTGTGAGAACTCCTTCTACGCCAAGCTGGAAAAGTGTGAGTTTAAAGTTCCTCGGGTGGCTTTTCTAGGTTTTATCATCTCCTTATCAGGCTTTAGAATGGATCCCAGCAAGGTCAAGGCTATCCTGGATTGGGTCCAACCCACGAACCTTAAATCCATTCAGCGTTTCGTGGGATTCGCTAACTTCCTGAAGATTCATTCATGGTTTTTCTATGTTGATTTCACCCACCTCTGCCCTTACTAAAATAGGGGATGATTCCAAGAACTGGCCTCCGCAAGCCTTAGAAGCCTTCAGTGCCTTAAAAAAAAGCCTTCATCTTGGTCCCAGTTCTCCGTCACCCCAACCCGGAATTGCCTTTTATCATCGAAGTCGATGCCTCCGATGTGGGGGCTGGAGCGGTCCTCTCGCAAATTGACCCTCTGTCACGTTCTGAGGTAGATCCGTACTGGGTTCAGGTTGGTGGGCGGAAACAGAGAATACGAAGCTGGGTGGTCTTAAATAATGGTGGTGCATATGAGCCCTGAAGGGACAGACGGAGATTCCACCCAGACAGGCGGCTGGATGAGACCGAACTGGCGTGTATGAGAACAG
>WWET01007536.1:16707-38969 GCA_011038615.1 Limnodynastes dumerilii | reverse complement strand
TTCTTTTACCAAAAGATCCTCTATATCCCAGAAAATATAATCTAGGGAATTATTTTTTGGCTTTAGAATGAATAGTTTCATTATTAAAGACAGTCTGGCATATATTCATTCTTTTCTGGCTTAGTTCATTGGACCTAAACATTATTAAGTTATGGCTTCAGCTTCTTAGGAATGTGTTGGAACAGAATAAAATGAAAGTAAAACAAAAGTGTAACAATAGCGCTATGAATCCAATTACTAAAAATAGAGGTGCAAAATATAGATAGTTTTAAGGAAATAAATAGGAAAATAAATAAATCAATATTTCAAATAAATATTAACAATGATTCCAAAATATATTTTTAAAAGTCCTAATTTTTCAGGGGCTGCCTTCCCCGTAGGATGTCTGGTTGTTCCCCCAGAAATGAAATAACGAAGGAGTGAAGAATCAACAGGGGGCGCCAATAGTACAACTGTTCATTGGTGAATAAAGTGCATGTGCTTCACATTTGATATAAGAAATCAGTAAATAAAATATATGCGTACCAGACATCCAGTATAGTAATGCCTGTAATGGTATCTTTCCTGTGGTTCCGAATTATTTTGAAATATATCTTGGAATCATTGTTATTATTTATTTGAAATATTGATTTATTTATTTTCCTATTTATTTCCTTAAAACTATCTATATTTTGCACCTTTATTTTTTATTTATTTATTCATTATCTAGGATGCAAAGATTAATGGCTGTCCTCCACTTTCTTGCTACTGGCTCCTTCCAGGCTGTTAGTGGGAGAGTGGTTGGACTTTCACAGCCAAGTTTCAGCCGTCACTTATCTCATGTGTTAAGTGCACTTAAGAAACTAGTGCGGACATATATTTGCTTCCCCAGCCAGGAGCCAGAATGGCGAGCTCATAAGCTGGCATTTTATAGACTCTCAGGATTCCCCAATGTCCTGGGAGCTATAGATTGCACTCACATACCGCTGAGACCACCTAAACTGCGTTCCCAGGTATATGTGAACCGTCACCATTACCATTCCCTGAATGTTCAGGTGGTCTGTGATGCTAAAATGAAAATATTGAGTGTGTTTGCTGGCTTCCCCGGGTCATGCCATGACTCCTATATCTTGAGGCAGTCATCCTTGTTTGACAAATTTGAACATAGTCAAATGCCAGAGGGATGACTGCTTGGTGAGTGTTATGAATTTGAGTATTATCTAGTAAGATAAATATTTTTTGTGTGTTCTGATGTTATTTTTTTTCCATAGGGGACTCAGGATATGGGTGTCGGCCCTGGTTGTTGACACCACTATTGAATCCACATACTCCAGAACAACACAATTATAATTCAGGCAAATGAGGGACTCAATTATTGCGACCACGTTTTCTTGTAAGTATTGCTGTCATGTTTTGTATTATGTAATAGCAGGCCCTTCAACATGACCCCCTCCACCAGATACATAATGCTCCGCACCTGCTCTTCATTAATAAACTCTGATTGCAGTCACCTGTGTTACACACCTTTCTACTTCAATAACTCATACATCACAGGTAACTTCAATCAGACAATAGTAATGATGAGCAGGTGCGGAGGATAATGTATCTGCTGGAGGGGGTCATGTTGAAGGGTCTTGAATAGTGTTGTGTAAATGTTAACTTTTTATTCCAGATATTGTTTTATTTAAACTAACAAGGCAATGAACCAATGTTAAATATGTGACATTAAAATAATATGATGGACACAAAATCATAAAGCCAAAGTATTTATTTTGACATATTTAAACTTAAACTCAGTTTAATTTTTTTACCATGAAAAAAACATGCATTTAAACTTTGCATAAAGAGCACAAAAACATATGTATATCAAAACTATTTTCTTTTCCTTAAGGAATGATGGGTTGAAGTTGAGACAGGAGGATTCCCTAAACCCCCCCTGGTTCTTGCACCACGGCGTACTGGAGTGTTCGGGCCAGTGTTGGCAGGAGTTGAGGTCAGACTAGTGTCTGCTGATGATGTGGATGCTGCAGCTGGGTCTCTAATCTGTAACTGTGACAGCTGTTGTGCACAAATATGAGCCAATTTAATATTTAGCTCCCTGTTGATGCTAATTCCCTCTTGCATAGCAGAACACATTTCAGTTAGAATTATGTTCTGCCTTTCAATAGCCGCCCCTAGACGATTGAAACCCATAAGGGTAACACTTTGAGAATTATTAATAGCTATCATGACCCTTTTCATAGAGGACCTGTGAGTGGTCAGAAACATTCCCTGCCTCTCCTCCACCCGCTCCATAGTAGCTGCAACCCTTTCCAACAGCTGGTGTTGGGCATCAGGTTGGATTTGAGGTATTGGGCTAGTTGTACAGGCTCATGGTGTCATGGTGAAGGTGATAATTGCCGGGGTGTCCGGACAGCTTCCAAATCAAGGACAACAACTTCCTCATTTTTATCATCTTCATCATCACCCACAATTTGTTCCTGCATAGCTGTTACGAACCCGGTAGTGATGGGGAGCAGGAGCAGGTACCGGAGAGTTTAACTTGGATCTGGAGATTCTGTGGGTTGTCCCAAATGATGCAGGCATGGACCCCCCCCCCCCCCTTTTTCAGTTGTGTTATTTAGTTGATACCTATGTTTATGCTCATTGCCTACACTTTTATTGGAGGGCAGTGCAGCGCTGATTACCCCCCCTTTTTTTCTTGTTTACTCTGTACAGCAGTACCAGCAGCAAAACTTAAGGCAATTTTAGTATGGAAAGAGAAACTGTTCAAACTCGTATTAGTCATGTAGCAGAAAGGAAACTGAATAACAAACTAGTTGTAAATCAGTTAGACAAATGCTAAGAAATGAGCTGAGGAATTTGGTAAGCTTGTCTGAAGAGGTAAGTTTTAAGGGAACGCTTGAAAGTTTGAAGAGTAGAGGATAGGCTTATTGGACGAGGAAGGTTATTCCAGAGAGTGGGTGCAGCCTGGGAGAAGTCCTATAACCAGGAATCAGAGCATTTGTTTAGTGTAGATGAGAGCTGTATGTCCTGTGAAGTTCTGAGAGAGCGAACTGGGATATACCTTGAGTGAGTGAGGATATATATGCAGGTCTTATTGATGGCGTTGTAGGCTAGGATTTTGTATTGAATTCTGTGAAATACAGGCAACTAATGTAGAGACTGACAGAGTGGACCTACTCCAGAAGAGTGTTTTTAAGAAATATCAGTCTTGCTGCTGAATGCAGTATAGACTGTAGAGGGGTAAAATTATGTTGTCAGAGTCCAATAAGGAGAGCATTGCAATAATCAATGCAGGAGATGATTAATGATTAATGTATGAATGAGAGTTTTTACAGTATTCTGTGTGAGATATTTGCATTATTTTTTTTTATGTATGTAGCAGGATTTAGAAACAGATTGTATGTGAGGAACAAAGGACAGTTCATGGTCAATAGTAACACGGAGGCAGCGAGCTTTTTGAGTAGGGATTATTTCTATGTTCTCAACTGAAATAGAGAGACCAGGTGGGTGACTTTTTTTGGCAGGTGGAAATATTATTTATTCTGTTTTTAAAAGGTTAAGTTTGAGATGGTGGGAGGACATCCAAGATGACATGCCAGAGAGACATTCAGTTACATGGGCCAACACAGATGGTGAGAGATCAGAGGTACATAGGTAGATTTGTGTTATCATCTACGTAAAGATGCTAAAATCCAAATCTTCTGTCCAAGGGAAGTTGTATAAATAAAGAAGAGCAAAGGACCTAACACTGAGCCTTGTGGTACTCCTGAAAAAATTATTCATTAAATAGGATGTGAACCATGAAAGAGCCGTTTCCTGAATACCTAGGGATTGTAACCTTTGTAAGAGTAGCGAGTGGTTAGCATAAGTGATAAGTGATTACTTAAGCAATTACTTATTTGCTTTATTATTCATGTTTAGTCCTGAATTTCCTGAAAGTTTACCAAAATTTATTGAGTAAATGGAAAATAGGGAAATGTTGCAGTGCTTTGGATTGTATTTGTAGAGTTAAAATAAATAAATAAATAAATATGCAGAACATAGATTAAACAAGTGAAATATTAAAAGAGATGTTGCATTTTTTGGAGTCTATTCTATTCTATTCTATTCTATTCTATTCAGTCTATAAGCCAATTGAACTGAGATACATTGTAACAACTAATTACATTTTAGCTCTCACTACTCTTAGGGAAGTATATATAAAGAAAGGAAAATTTCACAGTGATGAATTGCTTAAGAAATTCTAATCAGTAGAAATCAAATCCCCTTTTTAAAATGAATAAATATAAAAAAAATAGACTAAAGGCAGACACAGGCTGCAATATACCTGGTGACCAAAATTACACTCAAATCTCTGGAGATTTAACACAGTGCACACACTACCCAATTAACAAGGCTTTCTCCCCACACACCTATAGAATAAGATAAGTGGTGGTCAAATCATTTAGCAATTAGGAATGATTTGATTTTTATGTGGGCACATTTTTAACTAGAATTTCGTTGTTTCGACAAATCAGTCAGAACCATAGACTCTATTATAATTGGACTAGTCTGCCCGATACAGTACCAACATGCTCCTGTTTTTTTTTGACTGTTTATACATGACATTTATACAATGGCTTAGATAAAATAAATTGCTTTAACATTTGTACTTTATATTTATTAACATTTTATTAAATTCCTTGAAGCAAAAAACATTATTATAGTACTTTGATATGGGAAATGGTCAGTAGTTATTGATAAACAATCTAGATAGTAATAATCCAATCAGAAGTGTGTTACATTTTAATGACTTTCCACAAATCTTCATATTCCTTTAAGTGAATTGGCAATATTTGATGCTACTTCAATTTCAGTGAGTTCAAGCGCGCATTTGAACTAGTGAGGTAGGCACACTGAAGAAGACCAGGCATTGTGGGACAGTATTAGGCAATAGACAGTTAAGTAATTCCTTTGATAACACCAAACTTTATTTATGGTGGTCACAAGTGAAGGAGTAAATGGATTTTTCCATTCTTGAGCAATCTGCATTTTTGCAACTGAACATATGTGGAATAAAAATTTATATGGTGGCTTACTGAGGTTATGGAGAGGTTTACAATAAAGTTAATTAAGTGGGGTTTTATCAATCCATGTATCTAAAAATCTGAGAACTCAAGTCCTATATTTAGTCCCAGAAACATGTCACAAAGGGACACTCCCACCATATATGAAGGTATGAGCCTCTCCGGCCACACTGTCATCAACACATATCTGAGGATTCAGTAAAAATTGGAGAAACTTTTGAAAGAGAGCGTTACCATCTAGTTTATATTTTATATGTGTACTTGCGAATTGCAGTATTAATAGAAATGTTGGTTATGCTTTGTGGGATAGTTGACCATCCCTCCACACAGACAACAGCTCCTATATCCCTTTCATATAGCTCCTCAAAATATTCTAATGGAGAGACAGGTGGTGCAACTATGGTTGCATGCAATCAGGAGATGGCTCCTCTCCCACTTAGACTATACGAACATTCACTTTGAAAGTTGTGGATTTCCTGACCTTTTCCGCTTTCTTTAAAAAACACAAAGCTTTTATTTTGAGTAAAGGTAAAAGAAAGAGAAGAATGTAAGTTGTATTTGGAGCAACAATCATAAAATGTGCTTGGGGCAAAGTCACTTACCATATGAGTAAAATAATAAATTCCACCCATCTTCTAGGGGCGCTTTAAACCCAGATCATTACCTATTGGGAAACCAGGATTATTCCAGAAAGGAGATATTGGGATGGATATGAAGCCAGTTTCAATTTTCGATTCAAGAAGTCTTAGGCATCTACGGTAAATGTCACTGTGAGTATATTATAAACTTCAGATAGCCATGGCAGGAAGCATATTGGTTTGGAGCTGATGATTCTCTGTATCCACAAATTTTTTATGACTAGTGTTTTTTATTATTATTATTATTATTATTATTATTATTATACTACCTGTATTTTACAGAATCAAGTACAAGATCCTTTTGCTAACCTAAAAAGCCATCAATAAGACTGCACCTGCATACATATCCTCACTCATCTCAAGATATATCCCAGCTCAATCTCTCAGATCTTCACAGGACATACAGCTCTCCTCCACACTAAACAAATGCTCTGATAACCGGTTACAGGATTTCTCCCAGGCTGCACTCACTCTCTGGAATAACCTTCCTCACCCACTAAGATATCCTTTACTCTTCAAACTTTCAAGCACTCCCTTAAAACTCACCTCTTCAGACAAGCTTACCAAATTTTACAACCTACTTAACATTTGTTTACACTATCTACAACTACTATATTATGTGGCCTTCATTTCATGATTAAACCAAACTTGTTCACTTTCATTCTATTATAAAATTCCCCTCAGTTCTACTACTAATACTGCTGTGTGACTGGATCATACAGAGCACTGAGCACTTTTACCATGCAAGCTGGCTGGTCCGCTGTGTGATTATATAGCACTTTCCCTTATGTATCAGTCCCTAATATCCTATAGAGTGTAAGCCTGTGGCAGGGCCCTCTTACCCACCCAGTCTGCCTGTTACCACCCAGTCCTGTTATAATGATTGTTAAAATTGTAAAGCGCTACGTAATCTGATGGTGCAATATAAAAACATGTTCATAATTAAATTTATTATTATTATTATGATAATGGTGATGATTATATAATTCTTTATATTCACATATTCTAGATGTAATCTATTAAATATATTTAGAATAGCAAAATTGTGTGTTTTTTAAGTTTCTAAACACAATCCCATTAAATAGAAAATGTTCACAAACCAGCAAAAGCGTGTAGGCTGCAATTTCTGGGCTTGATATTTTACTGCTACCATTGGGAGCATGACATTAATCAGCACCAGTGTTAAATTCTTCTTAATTTATTATTTTAATTATTTTCCAAAGACACACAAGTGTTTACTATGTATATGTGACAGTATTGCCCATGGGTAGAATAAACAGCATTTATTAAACTTGTAAACATTTCCTTATGAGCACAGCCCTTCATTTTGATATATCTGTTTTATATATTGTGATATAAATTATTTAACCGACTAGATTTACCCTGATGCGACTTCCTAATTTATAAAGTATTATTATTTTTTTGGGTGACATTAAGCTCTTTACAATTATGCGTGCAAAGGTCTTTGATCTTTTATATAAATCTTGGGACAGTTGTTATATTGAATCAGTGTTAGTTTGTTCACCCCCATAGGGTTTAAGTAAAACAATGAATTAGTAGGAATATAGTCTGATTGCCTGTGCCCACATTTTATGTCAGCTTTCTCCCTGAATATAATCTTCAATATGTTTTTATTTATAAAATTATATATGAAAGTGCAGTTCACATATAAAATAGGACACATTGCTAATATACTGTGCCACTCTTTGTTTCCTAATTTAAATATATATGATGCAGTAGCATATCTGCCATCTTTCAAATGGATTTCTAAAGGGAATATAAATATGAATGCAGGTTTCATTGCAGAATTGAATAGCTCCAAGCAAATCCACATATATGTAGTTAAATATTACACAAACAAATTACAGAAGCAGCATGTTAAATCAGTTGCTATTCTGTAACTAAAAAAAAAGAGAGAAAATATGGCAATATAGAGCATTTTATTTCCCACAGCATTTGACCTAGTGCAAATAATAATCTGACAGCTTCCGTTTTCTAAATGGAGCAACAAAGTAGCAAATGGGGTCCATCAGTACTCGTGCCTGCACACTCTTAATAAAGGCCATGATTCAGGATTACGGGCTGAACCCAGACTTAAGTAAGTGCTTGAAATGAGTTACTCCTGGGGCCAGATGTACTAAACTGCGGGTTTGGAGAAGAGGAGATGTTGCCCATAGCAACTAATCAGATTCTAGCTGACATTCTCTAGTAAGTAATAGAAAAGTTAGAGCTAGAATCTGATTGGTTGCCATGGGCAACATCTCCACTTTACCAAAACCGCAGCTTAGTAAATCCAGCCCCTGGGCTAAACCATGTTGATTGCAGGGCAGTCATATTTCCTCTGTTGCAAACAGTATTAGAGTTAAGAGGTGATGTTTCCTATCCCAAGTATAAATAACAGTGTGATAGTAAAGACACCGATCATGCATAACTCCTTGAGAAAGTCCCGGGGGCAGGACGAAACGCGTAAGTCCAGTTTTCACTTCACTATCATCAGCTGCTACAACTTTTAATTCTATTTATCCACTTCGGCAGAGTGTGTATCTCTCCTCCATTGTTTGCACTACATGGAGGGTGAGTATAGTGCACCGTAAGCCCTGCACTTCCATTTGCAGCTCCGATTAGCTGTATCTTACTTTGCAATTATCGTGCACATTGCACAGCTCACATAACAAGTATCCCGTCCGTTGGAGGTACATTGCAGACACTCACTGCTAGATACCCTCCGGTGCTATGGACACATAATGAGGATGATTACTCTTTGGAACCACAGTAATATACTGTTTATTTGTGACCATTGGTACCTTCCTCACCTATTACTAATAAAGGGGACTTCCTTATTGCAGACTTTGTACTTCTAATTTGTTTCCTTGCATAGGATCCATCATTGCCTAACAGAAGATATTTTGCCATTTTCTTACTTGGAGTGTTTACTAATGATTGGATGCATAATCGGGTATTTCCGATCCCAGGCTCATTATTGAATCACACACTCAGCAGATCTCTTGTGTTTATACTGCTGGTATAATAATTTTTTTATTGTTATATTGTTGCAGCTGATTGAAACTCTTTACTATATATCTTATTTGTTACTTAATAGTAAATATTTAGTGCCTCAATAAAGTTGTGCATAAAAAGCTTATTTGTGAGTATGGGCCTGATCGAGACCTACGCTGATGCGCTGTGCTTACTAAAGCACAGCGTATCGGCGTTTACTTCCCCCGACACTCCCCTTGTGCGGGCATATGGCCCCTTCCTTACGCCGTCTGAAGGCTACCCTAACTTCAGCCGGCGTAAGGAATCGGCCATACGCTCGCCCTCCTACCCTCATTTAACTACCTCCCCCCGCCCACCTGCACTAACCTTAACGTAGGGACGCTGGAGGACGTCCCCTCCAGCGTCCCTACGGCGCTGCTACGGACGCCCGATCCAAGATCGGGCGTTGCCGTAGCAACGCCGGGCAACATCTGCCTGGCGCATGCGCAGATCAGCTCAAAAGCCGATCTTACGCTTACGCCCGCCGTCCTAGCGTTATTCTGGATCAGGCCCTAAGTAAGCAAACTTTATTTTAATCAGTTGCTAGAGATAGGATTCAGATTTTACTTATTACTCACTGACTACTACAGACAGTTTCATGGTCAATTGCCATTAAGTCAAATGTATCACAACACTGCCAGTTCAGTTGACCGGATTCTCAAAGTCAACTCTAGTGTGCTTTGCACTCTTCACCACTTACCCCTGTACTTTTTCAGACATGAAAAGTGCTTTGTGCACTACCTTCATACTTACTATCCACATCACTTTCAGGGAGTGAGGGTGAGGATCTTACCCCTGTATTCACAAAACACTTGGAGGGTTAGCAAAAGGCACTTACCCCACTCTTCAAGCCACCTCAGGGAATTAGGTTTTTTTTGTTGACTATGTGAATGTTTGACATAAAACCATCAATCATATGATTTTGTTGACCATCTGCGTTGACTACAATGTAAATATCAACATTTTGTATCTCACTCCCTCAGATATCATTTTGCTTTCATAGGGTGCTAAATAAAAAGTCAGTAATATGGAGATGGAAGAAACTGGAGAAAGGGGGGAGCCAAAGTTATCCTCCTTTGCTAATTTTTTTTCAACAAAGATGCCCAAAACATCAGGATTTCAGACATTTTAGTAAAAGAAAAAACTATTTAAAAATTGATGCTAAATATGTCCCTTATTGTCTGTATTTAAAGAGTGTAGGCAACCTTAAGCAACAGATATAAAGTTGTCCACAATCTTAGGGCCATTATATTCATGTATCCATGCATTAAAAATGTTAGCTGCTCCCCTAGCATGGAGGAATATCTGATAACCAGGGTCTACCTACATGTTTCTGACTACAGCAGATGGAAAATGGCTGTAATATGCATAAAATTCTCTACATTTTACTAAGAAGGAATGTGAGACCCAGCCACTGTGTCAGAAGGTATTGGATATGTCCTTCCTCATTTATCAGGATAGGTTACAATGTGCTCTGAGTGCATGCGCAAAACGGAAAGACGACAGTGAACAGGATGCAGAGAATATAGGGGAAAGTCTGATCTAGATTCAAACCTAAATGTTTGCAATACTTAATGTCAAAGCTGTAACTAGCTGGTGCTCTGGGTGAGAGAGAAACTTGGTGCTCCTCCCCCTGCCTTATATTATGGTGTACCTTCCTATCCAAAAATTTAATTATGCCTGTTCATCACCCTCCAACCTTACAAATTATACCAACACATCCACATCACACTCCCCACATTACACATTATACCCCTACAGTCACACCCTCTCCCCACATTATATATTGTACCTATGCAGTTACACCACTGTCCCCACATTACACATTATCTCCTTACAATTACATAACTCTCCCCTACATTACATATGTACACAGCTCTCCCCTCATTACATAATATACACCAACAGCATAGAAACATAGAAACTTATAAAGTGATGGCAGATAAGAGCCACATGGCCCATCTAGTCTGCCCATTTGTTTATTGAAAACTATACTGACACTAGACCCTATTTACCCTCAATTTGGGTTTCAATTTACAGCGTGAGATGCGGGTAAGAGACTGCATGCTGTTCTGACGGCATGCAGGGACGGAGAGCGGTGCCCAGAGGTGAGATCTCTGCCGTTCTGACGGCATGTAACAGCAGGGAAGGAGAGCAGTGCCCAGAGGTGAGGTCTCTGCCGTTCTGACGGCATGTAACAATAGCTAGATTAGCATTGTCATCTGTTGGTAAAAAGAGATAAATTTCAATAATTATGTGTAATAATATTTTGTATTTTTTTTACAGGAAAAACATTCAATGCATTTAAACTTCTATTGTAAGATAACATGGAGAAACTCACCAGAAAACAGATCTTCAGAGGAAGACATGTGTACATCTGGAGCTGAAGGAGGCACGTCTCCACCAGGGACTGATGATGGACCAGCAACTGTACAAAAGGTAAGATATGTAAACATTAGTAATGGCACTTGCAATGTTTTTTTTTTTTCTTCCAGGAGCTCTTCACTTATAATTTCCCGCATCATTTCCTCATAATCTTTAAAGTGATTAGTTTTCCTTGGTCCACCACCTGTTTGGGCAGCAGCTTTGCGCTCCTCCTTAATTTTATCTTTTAAAATAATTTTTGTCGGAAAAACGACGGCGACAGCTGTTCTCACTGCTCCGGTATTGCCTCACAGCATTGACAGCATCGATGACTTCCTGCCATAGTATCCTCTTTGAAGAATATGAGGTATTTGCTGCATCTTCTCCTAGGAGTTGACTATAATTTGCATTTCACTTTTTCCACTAATGCAGTATTCTCAGCATAGGAGATGGACATTTCTGGTCGATTTTGTCTTTGCAAGCGCTGATGGACCACCCTGGGAGGACCCTTCCCCACTTCCTGATGGACTTGGGCTGGACATGATGCAACTATGTACAATAAAAATGGACAGAATAACTATGTGTGTTGAACATTGCAAAATATATATACACCTGACTTTATGCTAAATCTTAAAACTTTTTTTAAGCTATGTAAAACAAAAAAAAATTAAAATAAAAATAATAATTGTAAAAGGTGACTTTCTGCTTAATCTGTGAACATGCATTTTAGGGACACAAATCATGAGGTATTACACACATGAACAATACGGTATAAGCTCTTGTGAGTACTGAGGTCTGAATATAGACCATGTAAAGTTTATACACTTATTAATTAATGTTTTAAAAAATGAGCAGACATGTGGATTAGTATTTCATATGTGGATTACACTAAGTCTAACTAACATTGCATTAGGCAAGCTGCTCAGTATCTGTGTACAGTCATAAAATAATACAAATATACCTGCATTCTAACAATACAATACCCTTTAATCACCCTTATATTAACATGCTTTAGGCCTATATTGCAAACATTATACCACTTCAGTTATTCTGTATCTATAGCTATATTACATTATGCTAATAATTATTTAACAATAACATATATATACACATAGTTAACAAAGTTTACTTTATCATACTTACATTAAGTTTTGCAAAGGAAATTCTTGAATAATTTCAAAGATTCTCTCACAAAAACGCAGCCAATAGCAAACACACCACACCCCTTCAGCAACTCTAAAGACTGCAAACTAAAATGGTGGCAACAGACTATTTATACACAGTTCAAATTACCCAATCTCGCATGATTTGATTTCCAGCTAACTCACACGATTTGTGAATGAAAACCTTTGTCCTATACTTTAACATTGCAAGCAAGGATATTGCAGCGATTACTAGGTCTAAATCGCTGCGATATAGAGATTTTGAAATTGTTGCATAGCGTGTGATATTTTTTAAATCGCTGCCAAATCGTTTCTTTGTGAATACCGTGATTTGAGTGAAAAAATTGCGGGTAAATCGCCGCAAGATACAACGATTTTAAATCACACTCTCAAATTGTTCTTTGTAAATGAGGCCCTATGACACCAACAGGGTAAAAGATTGGAAGAAACCCCACAATACACAGAATACACACCGCACAGGCATGAATAATGTAGGAAACGGTAACCATGATTAGAGGTCTGTTTCCTCAAATAACCATAAGCATAACAGACAAAATACAAATTACTTCCAAGGTACTGCTACTAACTTTTCTAGTAAGAATAGGCTTACACCACTACAAAGGATTAATTCAGAAAACGACAGTGGTTTTTTATCCCCAAGTCCCAATCTGGGAGACATAAGGAGAATGTTTCCGACCAAGGAAACTATTCAAGCAGTCTCCCATCTCATAAAAAGAAAGTTAGAGAACGATGAAGAAGAGGAGGAGCAACAAAGCAGAAAAAAACAAAACAAAAAAAGAACATAAAAGAAAGTGGGATTTTCAATTTATCAAATTATAACCTGACACAAGCAGTTATGACACTTTTAAACAAAGGTTTAACTCTTGCTCCTATCAGTAAACCAAATAAATTTCAAATGTTTATAGATCTAAATAAATATGTAAGAAATTTGACATTAAAACAACATTTTGCTAAAAAAGAATCAGCAGTAATAAGAAATTTTAATGATAATTTTAATTCAGGCTTACACTGCCCTTCAAAATGTTATCCTTTAGAATCAAAAAGTAGTAATATTGAATATTGAATATTGAAATATTGTATGAACTGGTTAAGAGAGTTTTTTAAAATATTGATGTGAATAAGAAATATACCCAGAATTAAAATTAGGTGAAAGAAAAGCCCTAGATCAACTAAAAAATAATAAAGATTTAGTCTTTAAAAAAGGTGATAAAAGGGGAGGCTAAGTATCCCTTAACAGATCAGACTATGAAAAAGAAGCATTGAGATTATTAGGGGATACAGTCTCTTATAGACAATTATCAAATGACCCCACTTACTATGGTTGTAATGTTAAAAAATCGGTACCGCGATTTTTTGACATGCGATTTAAAAAACAATCAAATCATGTGATTTGGAGCTTAATGAATCCACTTTGGCGATTTTTAAGCTCCAAATCACGTGATTTTGACCAAATCGAGCTTAATGAATGAGGCCCTAGGTACGGTATGTAGTGTGACATTCCCAGACCCTAATACACCCAACATATATTACAGTATATGCTATTCCCAGACATACTTAATACCCCATATGTGCTTTATGTAGTGTGTCATCTACTGACCCCTAATATACCCCACATGTAATTGTATACTTGTGGTATATATTAGAGGTCTGGAGATGGCCACAGTTATAGTAAAAATCCACTCATCTCTGTGCTACAGTGTGTTTTTTTTTTTGCTTTCTTTTTTAATTTCATTTTATTTAATGTAATAAAAACCACAGGAAAGATACCATTACAGGCATTACTATACTTTATGTCTGGTATGCATATATTTTATTTACTGTTTTTTTTTATATCAAATATGAAGCACATGCACTTTATTCACCAATGAACAGTTGCACTATTGGCTGTTGTTACTGTTGATTCTTCACTCCTTTGTTATTTCATTTCTGGGGGAACAACCAGACACCCTACGGGGAAGGCAGCCCCTCAACAATCAGGACTTTTTGAAATATATTTTAGAATCATTGTTATTATTAATTTGAAATATTGATTTATTTATTTTCCTATTTATTTCATTAAAACTATCTATATTTTGCACCTTAATTTTTATTAATTGGATACATAGCACTATTGTTTGTTAAGCTGGCCATACACTAGAACGATTATCGAAAATCGCATGATAATCCTAACGATTTTTCATGTAGAGTCCTATAGTCTCAAAAACGATATCTGCACCATACACTAGACGATTTTCCATGTAAAATCATCCGATATTAAGAAAAACCTCAGATTTTCCATCTCATTTCATCTTCCTGCAAATATCGGTTTTGACCATACACGTGCCGATATTTAATTTTTAGCGGACGATTTTGCAGTCCATATTAGCATAACGGGCTGTCCTGAGTGTGGGGCAGAGCTAAGTTTACAACAGGAAACAGTCATAGCATGTTTCCTGTTTTTGCTCCCTGCACCTTTTATTACAGAGATGGATAATGAATAGGTGCATGCACGGTCGCAGATTGTTCGCTTTGTTTTTCATTTCTGTGTTATAGCAGAAAGCCCGAAAATGGAGGAATCGCAGGCGTTGTTGGGCGAAGGATTGGTTCAGGAAAAGAGAGGAATTTTCACATATGTCTCTTCTCCAAGAGATTTGTGAGAATAATCCGGAAGACTTCCGGAACTTTCTCCGAATGGATGATGACACATTCCTTTATCTACTTGGTGTCATTACTCCTTACATACAGCGGCAGGACAGAAGGATGCGGGTTGCAATAACAACAGAGCAACATCTAGTGGCTACCCTTCATTATTTGGCAACTGGACGGTCATTTGAAGATCTTAAGTTCAGCTGTGCCATCTCTGCTCAGGCTTTGGGGAGAATTATACCAGAGACCTGCGAGGTTCTGTACAAGGCTTTAAAAGAGGAATGTTTTAAGGTATGTATTCTGGCAATATCTGCTGAAATGTTCATGTTAAAAAGAGTTATTATTACTATTATGAATACTAATTATACATATGTATTGTAGATATTAGATAGTTTGCCCTTTTTTTTTGTTTTATTTTTTTTCAACCTTTCTCTTGTTGAATCATGTATTGGTTTTCACACACAAACAGAGGTTAGAAACATTTCAACTTTTATTATAAATGAACGTCCAAAACCAACATACAAAAATGTAAGTACAAAAACACAATTAACAACAGAAACTTAAATTAACAAATAATTATAATAATATTTATTTAACAATTACAAATACAACTATGTACTAACAACCCTAGAAGCAGCATAAACATTAATAAAGTGCTATTTTAACTAACCTATTAACATATTACAATAAAACTTTATAGAACACAAAAACATTATCCCAATTACAAATGTTCATAATGCTCTTGCATTTGGGATTGGAAGCTGTAGTCTCCAGAGGGTGGCCTTGGGGTGGATTCTTCCAGGGCTTGAGATGAAGCTTCCATCTCCTCGCTAAAAATCAGGGGCTAGGAATAAAAACACAAATATTAGAATTATGGAACTGAATAATGCAATGTATCTGTACATCAAAATAATACAACTAATACTAATATTAATAATTTTTTGTTACAGTTTCCCAAAAGCCCAGAAGACTGGTTGAAAATTTCCGGTGAATTTGAAAGAAGATGGAATTTTCCTAATTGCGGTGGTGCCATTGATGGAAAACATGTGCTCATCATGCCTCCTCCAAACAGTGGCTCACACTATTTTAATTACAAAGGCTTTTTTTAGCATAATAATGATGGCTATAGCTGATGCCAACTATGAGTTTTTGTATGGTGATGTTGGTAAAATGGTCGTGTATCTGATGGTGGCGCACTTGAACAAACATCATTTATGGATCAGCTAAAAAAGGGAAAGTTGCATCTACCATCTAGAGTGGAAACCAAGTATGGACTAAATTATGTATTTGTTGCAGATGAGGCATTTGCCCTCCAACCACATATTCTCCGTCCATTCCCTCAAAGATTTCTTAACTCTCAGAGGAGAATCTACAATTATAGACTGTCACGTGCCAGACGTGTTGTGGAAAACACGTTTGGCATCATGAGTAATAAATTCAGGATCTTTCATAGGAACATAAATTTGAAACATGAAAACCTGTGTTGGGTAGTTCTATCCTGCTGTGTGCTTCACAACTTATTGCGTAGGAAAACTTCTCAGCATGTTAACACACAGGAAGGGATGGATTCTCTGGAGTTCTCAGAGGAGTCAGAAAGATGGACACCATTGGAGACAGGGACATACAGAAACACAAATGATGTCGCTAAAGCTAATCGTGATTTGTATGTTGATTTTTTGAATGGTGAAGTGGCTGTTCCATGGCAAGATGCAATGGTGTAGTTTTGAAATAATAAAAGTATTGTAAAATATGTAGCGTGTGTTTTTCATTTTGTTCCACTTACCATGCTATCATCAATTGGTGTAGAAACTGGGGCAGGCGAAGAATCTAACGTTGACACAGATGGAGATGCTCTTTTCACTCTCCAATGTGAAACTCAACATGCTAAAGTACCACAATTTTGGAGTGTAGACCTCATCTGCTCCAGCTCCTGACCTCTTTGAATCATTAACCTTATTCAGTTCCTTTTAATACATAGTCCGCAGATTCTGAATTTTATTTTTTACAAAACCAATGTCAGCATGGGGGTAGTGTGGTTTTGCAACTTCCACCAAAGCTTTGAGGGCTGCAGTCCTTTTTATTTTGTTTGAATAATCTGCAGACTTGCTCTGCCACAAGCAGGGGTTGGCATGGTATGCCTCAATAAAGTCTCTCAAAAACTCCTTCTTGTCTGCCATGTCTGTGAATAAATAACATGAGAAAGTTAACAATACAGTACATAACAATCAAAAGCACACACACACGCAGACACAAACAAGGCCAACAAAGCAAAATGAACAGTACTAGTGATATAACAGCTGTTCACAACATACATATACTATAGCACACCCAAAAAAGGCCTAGCCCGCTAAAGTCACCTTTAAAGATATACATGTTCAAAAAATACCTATAACCACAGTATCCAAATACATATACTATTGCAGACACATAGAAAGGCACGTACAAACACACATATACACACAAATATATCTGAATTACATCAACAGCCAAATACATACATAAACCATACTACACACAAACAAAGGTTTTTTACTTCCAGTTTTGTAAATACAGTATCAAGACAGTTAATATAGAAAAACATTTAAATAATGCTTACTGAAACGATTGTTTAACGAACGAAGAAATCCATGACCAAGAAAAATCCACTAGCACGAACGAATCTCCAATACCGAAATGATGAATCTTCGTGCACAGTTTTGTGTTCCCTCCCCATAGTTCCGCCCCTCATGAATAATTGGCGTGAAAACACCACCACGTAGGCAGACTCCATGTAGGCCGAGCAGGAATATACGGCTGCGATGGAAGTGGACAAGGGGTTGCCAGACGATGTAGAGCAGTGTTCCCTAAATAACCAAAACGTCAGTAAATCTCCAGTTGAGGTAAAAGGGCATGGTCCTACAATCAAACTGAAGAAAATGATGCAGGGGGATACTCCGACGGCTGAAGTAACGGAGGGCGTTCCTTCCAAAATGGCAGACAAAATGAGAGCTAATCCAATGTCAAGGGCAGAAATGGAGGCCATAGTTCGATATTTTGACAAGTGGGACTATGACTGTGTCCTCAAGAGCTATCCAGCCATAAACACACGTAAACGGAAGATTATGGTGAAAGTTATTGAAATCCTTCAGAGACGATTTGGCATGAAAAGGCAGAAAGAACAGATACAAAAAGGTGGTCCGATTTAAAAAGAAAGGAAAAAAACTGACTGAAAAGAATTAGGAAAGACATCATAAGTGAGTATTTCTGCACAAATAATGGAGTCATTCTAGTGCTAAACCTGTATGGTTTTTTGTAATCCATTATGTCTTTTTCCCAAGAATACTCACTCCATTTTGTTGCTGTTTTTGGACTTATGACATGTGCCCAAACCACAGATTGTATTGTACACTTTTCCATTTCAGGGAAGAATTATAAGCAGAGGAAGTAAGGCTTTACAAGTCATCCAATGAGAATCAAAGAAGGTAAAGTTTAAAACAAAACTTTCTTGCATGACAATCAGCAGAGGAAACAGGATATAATGTTTTTATAATTTTTTACTACAGAAATACATGATGCACAATGCTGTGACAAGAGCACACAAGAGGACGCAACATATTTGGAGGCAAAAGGTAGTGTAATACATGTGAAAACTTTTTCTTTAATGTAAAAATAGAAGTGGTAGTAATTTTGTCTTTGGTTTATTATCCTTCAAGCAGACATGTCTATGGAAAGGCCACAGAATGCTGCTTTAAAAGATGACAATGAACATCAAAATGAAAACATTTCAAGCAGTGCAACAGGCAAGTTATTTATATTATTAAATAAATCTATAACCCCCAAAAAGTAGGAAATGTGGAAATAGGTGTGGTGGTGGAAAAGGCGCTGGTCTGCCGATCAGGTGAGTCAAAGCACTAAAACCCTCTATTAACCAATTCTATGTAAGAAAAAATGGTTCATCTGTTTAAAATAACTGGTGTTCCTCCAAGGACCCAGGAATGGCTGGAGGATTTTGGAATGCCACAAAGGAAGGCCTGGGTGGTGGCTGGTGGAAGACTTCACAACACTCAACACCACAACACCTTTTTTCGACATTTTCTACTTATTAACATTTGTTTACCCTATTTATAAATCTTTTCATATCGAGACTTCCGGTGAGCGACCATTCCAAGATGGCCGCATTTTACTGAGCTCTCCCTGGTGGATCTGCAATCTTCTCCCATTTAACGGATCCGAAGACCTCACCTGCAGTACTGATCCATCCTGCACCAAGGGAGACATCGGCAGGCAAGTGGAGGTTTTGTTTTCTCCCCGCTCCCTGCCACAGACACCGGAAGGCAGGCCCGACAGCTGCGGGCGCTTGGCCAGAACGCCATCTCCCCGTGGCGTCCTGTGGCCCCAACCTTGTTTCTTTTGCTTCCCATCTGGCCACTAACCACCCCTGCAGGCATCCCCCGTGGAGCAGCCTTCTTGCCTCGGCCCTGACGAGTAGTCAGGGTGAACAGATCTAGGCCCCGCAGGAGGTCCGAAGTTCCTGGGCCACAAAGTGGTGCGGCCCACGTGGAGACCAGGAGTTCCTATTGTCGGGGCAGGTGCAGTTGGGGCTGTCCTGATCTGAGTGGCTCGCGTACAGAGCATAGTGGAGGTGCCGGCGGCGGAGTACAGCTATCACTACGGCACTGACATTGAGAGGCATCCATGCCTGTGGCCTATTAAGGTGCTGACATACCTGCGAGAGGCCTGCTAATTGTGATATGTGGGGCCCCTGGTCTTCTTCCCTATCTGCTGCCAAGATATCAGCATAAGTGCAGTCTATCACCATTTATCCCTGCCTCCCATATCAAGAGCTGGTCTTACTTCTCCACACAGAGCTTCTAATCAGCCACCAGCTCCTGGCCAGCTTGTTAGCCCCTTGCACCATAATCAGGGTGGTAGCTTATACTACGCACCTTGGATAGGTCGGGGCTCAATATCCTGGAGCTTTTTAAACCTTGGGGAGACTATCTCTGTGGCAACCACTCACCCAGAGGATATCCTTTTCATCCGGCTAACAGGATTACAACCAGTATACAACAGCTCCCTTTTTTCTCCTTATTGTGAGCTGCATCAGCCACTTAAACGGAACCTGCTAACCCAGAACCTTGCCTGTGGAACCACACTTCACGACAACTCCTTCCCTTCACCGCCTGCGTTATTGGCCGGGAACCCAGGAGATAGCGCAAGTAACTGTGTACTCCCGTTTACTTTTTATGACTCTGACCCGTATATATATATCTGGGTATCATTGTTCGGGATGTTTACTCGTATTGTACTTGTTGCATGTTTTATTGGCATTTAACATCCCTTGTGTTATTCACTCTGTCATACCTTTGCATGATAGTATTACTGGCACATCCCCATTAGGTTACCATAGATAAAATTAGATAAAACGTAACAAAACAACAACAAAAAAACAAAAAAAAACAAAAATAAACAAAAATAAAAGCAAAAAAAAATATTGAAGGGGAGGGAGGGGTTTGGGGGGGAAGACGTATTAGGACTCACGGTAACACATTTCACTTCCTGGCTATACGGTACTGTAGACTGTATATATAAGAAGGGGTAACTATTGAGGGGATTATGACCCATTATCAATCCGTCATTTCTCTGTTTCTGGGTGGGGTGTAGGGTATGAAGAGATTCCTTGATAAACAACCTTCAGATACCATGGGTAAAAGTAAAGTAACTCAGCCAACAAGGCACTCTAAACCTATATCGCAGTCACCCCCATCTCCATCTCTCTCTGGTATTAGCCCTGACAGCCCACCTCCTGCTAATCCTGCTCATTTAGCGGCCCCATCTGCTGCTGATGCGGCACAGGAGATGTCGTGCATTATCATGCCTTTAATTGATCAAAGCCTTGCGGCTATCCAGACAAACATAGCCTCTCTTCTGGCTCGTATTGATTCTACAGATAAACGAGTATTGGAATTAGAACAAAGGGTCAGTGACGTAGAGGATGATGCTACCTCCACGCAAAATCTTCTTCTTTCACAAACACGTACTATTGAAAATCTGATTGCTAAAGTAGATGACTTAGAAAACCGCCATAGGCGGAACAATCTGAGATTTATAGGCATACCCGAGTCAGTCAAAGTTCAGGATCTCCTTGGCCTGTTACAACATGACATTCCAGCTGCCTTACGCATCCAATCTGAGCTGGGTAAAATTGTTATAGAGAGAGCGCATAGACTGGGCCCTGAGAGGACTCGAGAGGGAGAGAGACCACGGGCGGTAATTGCTATATTTCTAAATTTTAGAGACAAAGAAGCTATCTTGCAATCATACAGAAAACTGACCTCTCTCATTGTTCGCAGTGATAAGATACTTATATTCCAAGATTTTTCCACTCAGGTATCACAACAGCTCAGGGAATTTTCTCCAATATGTAAGCTTCTCTTTGAGAAAAATATCCGATTTGCTCTGCTATTCCCTGCAAAATTGCGCATTACACATGAGGGTCAGGTCCATTTTTTTTGTAGATGCTGAGAAAGCAAAAGAGTTTGTGCAATCTCTTACTTTACCCCAAGCCCCACATACCGGGTCACGGTCACCCCAAACTTAAGGTTTAAGCCTTAGTTAGTTAAGCTAGATGAGGATGGACTCTCAATACTGGTTACTGATTTATTTTTTGACTTCTTTTTGGTTTAATTGCTGGTCACTATCTACTGTCTGTTATAATACAGACAGAGACCTTATCTATCTGGAGGAAAATAGAAAATGGGAGTTAAATTGGAGTAACTTGCCTTATATTACATTACGTACTTTAACGTTAGTTTGGTTTACACAGCGTGTGCACTTTTTAAATGAATACACTATACACGGGACAAGAGGACCATGAAAGTAATATCTTGGAATGTGGGTGGCTTAAACGCAGTAAAGTTCTGCCATGTGTCAAGAAATTGGGACCAGATATAGTTCTGCTCCAAGAATCACATTGGCGTTCCTCGGATCATACCATCTTAAAGGGCCCCTGGATAGCAGAATGTGTGGCTGCTTCTTATTTATCAAAAAAGAGAGGTGTGGCAGTCTTATTTAATAAAACCTTGCAATACTCCATTACAGATCGTCTACTAGATTCTAACGGTAGATATTTATTACTGGATGTAACAGTGGGAGCGGATAAATTCACAATTTTAAATCTCTATGCACCAAATTCACCAAATCGGGACTTTTACATATCAATATCTAATCTATTACTACAAAGGAACATCCATAATTTAAGATTCTAGTCTACCACTGGCTTAATTACGTAGACGATAATATCGAGCACTGGTCTGAACCTACCCTTTTTTGGGATACGGCAAAGGCGGTTATGCGGGGCCATGTTATTTCCTATTTATCAAAAA
>WWET01007536.1:0-16591 GCA_011038615.1 Limnodynastes dumerilii | reverse complement strand
TAAGGTTAGTGCAGGTGGGCGGGGGGAGGTAGGTAAATGAGGGTAGGAGGGCGGGCTAAGCGGCCAGACGCTCCTGTGCGAGCATATGGCCCCATCCTTACGCCGACTGAAGTTAGGGTGTCCTTCAGCCGGCGCAAGGAACGGGCCATACGCCCGCACAGGGGGAGTGTCGGGCCAGAGCACCGATGTTACGCTGAGCGCTACAGCGCTCAGTGTAACATCGTAGCTCTGGATCAGGCCCAAAGAAGCTATCTTGCAATCATACAGAAAACTGACCTCTCTCATTGTTCGCAGTGATAAGATACTTATATTCCAAGATTTCTCCACTTAGGTATCGCAACAGCGCAGGGAATTCTCTCCAATATGTAAGCTTCTTTTTGAGAAAAATATCCGATTTGCTCTGCTATTCCCTGCAAAATTGCGCATTACACATGAGGGTCAGGTCCATTTTTTTGCAGATGCTGAGAAAGCAAAAGAGTTTGTGCAATCTCTTACTTTACCCCAAGCCCCACATACTGGGTCACGGTCACCCCATACTTAAGGTTTAAGCCTTAGATAGTTAAGCTAGATGAGGATGGACTCTCAATACTGGTTACTGATTTATTTTTTGACTTTTTGGTTTAATTGTTGGTTACAATCTACTGTCTGTTATAACACAGACAGAGACTTTATCTATCTGGAGGAAAATAGAAAATGGGAGTTAAATTGGAGTAATTGCCTTATATTACATTACATACTTTAACGTTAGTTTGGTTTACACAGTGTGTGCACTTTTTAAATGATTACACTATACACGGCTGGTCAAGCTTCTATCTAGAAACACGATTTTTCTTACAAAGTTTTTGGTGGTATCCTGATTTTTGGAAAATGAGGGGTGTATCATATTCATATTTTTTCTTAAAATATATATGGTGCCATCACTGAATAACAGAGCAACGCAAGGGAACATAAGGGACAAGAGGACCATGAAAATAATATCTTGGAATGTGGGTGGCTTAAATACCTCCGTTAAACGCAGTAAAGTTCTGTCATGTCTCAAGAAAATGGGACCAGATATAGTTCTGCTCCAAGAAACACATTGGTGCTCCTCGGATCATACCATCTTAAAGGGCCCTTGGATAGCAGAATGTGTGGCCGCATCTTATTTATAAAAAAAGAGAGGTGTGGCAGTCTTATTTAATAAAACCTTGCAATACTCCATTACAGATCGTCTACTACATTCTAACGGTAGATATTTATTACTAGATGTAACAGTGGGAGCGGACAAATTCACAATTTTAAATCTCTATGCACCAAATTCACCACATCGGGAATTTTACGTATCAATATCTAATGTATTACTACAGCGGAACATCCATAATTTAATTATAGGTGGGGATTTCAATACAGTGCACCACCCCAGGTTAGACAGATCGGGTTCCCGGCAGGCAATAAATTCAGCTGATATATCGGCTATCCCTATGCTTTTATCTAGACACATGCTGACCGTGGAGGCTTCACAACCCTACGGACCGGTCATACACCTTCCATTCTTGGGTACACCATACGTTCTCAAGAATCGATTATATATTAGTCTCCCACCAATTATGTACAAAAATTACCAAGGTAACTATAGGAGACATAATGGTATCCGACCATGCTCCCATCTCTGTCTCAATTAGGACAACACTGCACAGCCCTAAGTTTCTGCCATGGCGGTTTCCCTCGTATCTGTATCAATCCGAGGAATTCCGTCAGATTCTAGTCTACCACTGGCTTAACTACGTAGACGATAATATCGAGCACTGGTCTGAACCTACCCTTTTTTGGGATACGGCAAAGGCGGTTATGTGGGGCCATGTTATTTCCTATTTATCAAAAAGAAAAAAAGATCACTATACTAAATATTCAAACATGCTAAGGGCTATGCAGCTGTCACTACAAACTTATATTAACGACCCATCTGAAACAACTCTCTCTGAATATTCTCTAGCCAAACAAGTGTTGGAAAGCTTTTTGATGACACAAGCGCAACTTCGGGTTGAACACACTAAAAATAGATTTTACAGATGGGGCAATAAGGCTGGAAAGGTTTTGGCAAATCTCATAAAGCCTTTTCGTAAAAAGCAGCATATCTTAATTATCAATGACTGTTCCCCTACAGGAGGATTGACTTCTACGAGTGACATTATAAGTAGTTTCTTTACATTCTATGAAAATCTCTATACAGCGCTACCCGACGATCCATCTTTACACTATCGTCTTTTAGCAGAGGCAAAGTTACCCAAATTATCCCCAGAGCAGAGAGAATATCTTAACTCCCCAATTTCAGAGAAAGAAGTCATATTTGTTATAGCAGGTCTCCACAATAATAAATCTCCTGGCCCAGATGGCTTGACGGCCGAGTTTTACAAAATACTACAACTTAATATCACAAATTTCCTGACTTCCTCACCAACTCGGATTCACCAACGGGCGTCACTCCGTTAAGGGGGTGCGTATGGCTATCGCTGCGGTTATGGCCGCCACCCAACGCTGCAATACAAAACAATCTGAGGTCTTGCTCAGTTTAGACGCTGAGAAGGCCTTTGATAAAATTTCATGGCTCCACTTACATAGAATACTAGAAGAAAGGGCATTCGGAAGGGAGTTTGCGCAATTTATAAATTTTATGTACAAGGACCCCTCCACCAGATTACTATTTAATCTGGCTTTGGACCCCCTCTTAAGAATCTTACAATCTATGCAAGAGTTTGAGGGTATAAAAGTGGGAGCCCATAAAATTAAAATCACAGCATTCGCAGACGACTTGATGTTATATGTTTTAAACCCAAAACATTCCCTCCCGCATATATTAGGTAAAATAGAACAATATAGAAAGGTATCCGGATTCACAGTGAATTGGAATAAATCTATAGCTATGCATCTAGGCACATCACCCAGACCTAACTGGAAGGGATCGGACCAGCTTACGTGGGCCACGTCAGACATCACATACTTGGGAATGAGGATACCCAATATCTCAATATGCGGAAACTTATAAAGGAAATAATGGAAGAATTAAAGGGTTGGGAGTCACTTCCATTGTCTTATCTTGGTCTAGCCTCATTAATAAAGATGATCAGCTTCCCTAAGTTGCTGTACCCACTACAGATATTACCTATCATCCTCACCAAAGCGGATGAATCCGCGCTTAATTCGGCTGCATCGGAACTCCTACCGCAGGGAACTCAGTTGCGTATGAAAGATTTTCCATGCGGGGGAGAGGGGCATTACACAAATTCTGCTTGCCTAATCCCTGCCAGAGAGGCGGAGATAAGCATGCAGATTGCGGTGAGTAGGCAGCGGAAGGAAGATCCGCATGTATCTGCATTTGGACAGATGCAAAGCTGTGCAAAGATTTTAAGGCAGGATTCTGTTCACTCCCCACTCACTTGCGGATCATTATAAATGTAGTGGAATAACCACCATCAGAGCTGAGGGTTTTTACTGCTATTGGGCCCGGAGAAGAGGAGGGGAACAATGGAAGCCATCCACTCTGCGCCCACGGAAGACACAGAGGCTGGCAGCTTATACTTAGTCTCAGTGCAGAGTGCTGCTGCCAGCAGTTGACAGCTTAGCATTGTCCTCTGCCAGCAGATGTGCTCACACTAAGCAAGCATCTGATACAGGAAGACGTGGCACATGCTTCTCCATCCAGAATCGTGCCCTGCCACCTTGCTGTCAACTTTCGCCCATGCGTATATGCCACCCTATTCTATATGAAGTAGCAATGTCTGTACTTAGAAACATCAACACTTCCACTTTAATATTAGTTACAGAGTATTATTAATATTAAAGATATTTGCATTGATTTTGTATTAACGTAATCCTATTTTTATTATAGCTTTCTTGTTCCACATATTTTGTATTTTGGCAAGTAATATGTGCAGAAAAGTCTCATATTATTACCTTTAGCTCCTTAGAGGTTTATCATACTAATGTCTTTACATGGCTGCTTTCCAGTCTGGAGCATGGAACAGAACTACATGTGTTCACCTAATGTGAATCCTGACCAGTTTCATCCTGTCACATATTAAACCCAATCTAAGAGGTCACAACTGGATTAATATTTGTTGCTATTATCCCTTCCAGTGTTCATGAGTAGTTAAAAAAAACACAAAAGAAAACTCAGAAGAATCACTTCATAACCTCAATATAACTGATTTCATTAAGTAGAGCTCATTTAATTAATATGCATAGAACTGTATGAACCATTAGGCAGTTTCCATCTGTCTAGTGCATTTTAGGTAATGAGAATACACCAAATAATGCTTGCTGAGGTGCAGGATAAGTTATTTATGAGTTAGTAAAGTTATGAAGTTATTGCCAATATTTCCCAACAAATGGCCCTAACAATTGACTGACAGGTGACAATTTCTACATGCTTCTAACACAGTGGTTTCCAAACATTCTCATTTCATAGCAACCTTAGTGCTGGAATTACAGTGATGTAAGGTGATTTTTGAATCTTAAAATCACAGCGATTCTGCTTCAAAAATGTATGGTGCCTGAGGGCCTGTACGTAAAAATAAATACATAAATAAATAAATAAATAAAAAAATAAATCCTAGGGAATTTTTTTTTTAAAAACCCCGGCCTTTCTGATGTTCAAATAGCATATAGTCATTAAACCTTAGCATACTATTGCTTCTAAAACTACAAGGCACAGCATGCCCATCTCTGTCAGGCATTTTTTTTCTAAAAATAATGACATGTCCTCCTTCATAGAGTCTGTTAATGCCCAATAATAATCATCCATTAATGCCCAGTAATAATCATTCCCCTCGTTATCAATAAACATGTCTACTGTATAAATACATTTTCTTCCTAAGAATTATTTATTTTTTAACAGACTTAAACGGATTATTTAAAAGTGCACCGATAATTTTTTACCCTAGATCTCCGCAATTTTAAGCAAAAATGCAGCGATTTTAAACTTCAAAAATCGCTATACATCACTAAAGGTTTCAAGTCGCCTGCACAAATCGCCCCTTAGTAAATCTGGCAAGTTGGGAATGTGCGGTGATTTCAAATCTCAGCCTAAATTGCCAATTAGTGAATCTGGGCATTAGTGACACAATAATTTTTTCAAGGCAAAAATTGTAATAAAGGGATAGACAAACTAAAAGAAAACAGCATTCGTTATAGTATGCCTCTGTCTTTTAATGAATAAAGTATTTAAGTGTAGTTAAACTAAAATAAAAATACTTCTGTTTGATCTCTATGCAACTTTTAAAGCTTTATTATACAGGTTTCCAAATATTCAGTGAAATAATGACCCTTCATTAGACCACCTAGTAATAGAGCATGAATAGAGGAAAGTCATAAGAGCATAAATCTCAACTACTGGTGATTTAGTTGGAAAGCCCCTAGTTTCAAAGTGGGGGTAATCTCCTTTGCCTTAAGCTGGCCATACACTAGAACGATTATCGAAAATCGCATGAAATCCCTGATAATCCTAATGATTTTTCGTGTAGAGTCCTATAGACTCCAAAACGATATCTGCACCATACACTAGACAATTTTCTGCCTAAAATCGTCTGACAGTAAGAAAAACCTCAGATTTTCCATCTCCTTTTATCGTCCTCCAAATATCGGTTTTGACCATACACGTTCAGATATTTAATTTTTATCAGGCGATTTTGCGATTTTTTGTCTTAATGTCACCACCTATTTATCGTTGACGATGTAACGATTATCGCTAAATGCCCACAAACTATGCGATTTTACATTTTATCTTTCGCTTTGGCGCGATTTAAATCAAACATGTCAAGTGATCCAATAATCGTTCAAAACAGCTTTTTAGATGATTATTGGATGATCGGACAAAAAATCGTTACCATACACTGAAACGATAATTTGAACGATAACACAATGATTGCAAAATTGGAACGATAATCGTTCTAGTGTATGGCCAGCTTTACACTTTGTTTTACCATAAATAATTTAGTTATATAAAAAGCTATGAAATTCCATAGACAAAAAACATTGCAGTAGAGATGTTGCCCATAGTAACTACTTTCCTACTACGTGCTAGAAAATGTCATCTACAATCTGATAGGTTGCTATGGGCAACCTCCCCACTTTTCCTTTCCCACAGCTTGGTAAATCTGGCCCTAAGAGGTGTTCTGGGTCATGGCATAAAAGTAACTGAGGGCAACCCAGGCAAGAATATCAAGTACATACAGCGGGTGCTGGCTAAGTTGGTCAAAATCTGTATGTTTGGGCAAAAAATAATTAGTAATCTAAACTATAAACATTGTACCTTTCATTATGTGGTTATTTGTTAATTCATTAGCCATGTCTACTCAAAATAACACATATTCTGACACATGTAACCATAACATTAGTAGGGCAGCTGTTTCAGAGTGGCTGTTTTGGAGACTTGGGGACCTCTGCAGGGGGTGAACACTTAATTTAAAAATACATGATTTATGACCCAAAAGTTGGGACTCTGACAGTTTTAGAGTTAGGACCACCAAAACAGAAAAGCTTTGTATTCCAGTGTAGTCTGATGAAATTAATGGTAGTCAATGGGACTTTCGGTTGATGGGCGGAGTCGAAAAAGAAAGATGGCAACCTAATCCCCCATGTGACACATGGGTGCCACAGTCGCCCCCAAGAGGGCGCAAGGGAGCCGAATAGCTTGAAGCCCATTGCTTCCTATGGAAGCCAATGCAATGTCAATGGAAAGGGCTGAAACGCATATTATTATTATTATTATTATTATTATTTTAAATATTGGTATCAATTGTTATTAACAAACATACTTTCCCCTTTATAAAATAAAAATCTCTTAAAACTCTGGACATGATGAAATAAGATCCATAATTGATTATTGACTGAACGGAGACTTTGATCACCTCACAGAGACTAGTGTTGTTACATTAGCCTGTTTGCCACTAATTTATCTGTTAGGTTTTTAGGCTGTACTAAACACAAACCCATAGCGCTTCTCTATACCACCTCTTTCAATTACAAAACCAGAAACAAGTGAGGCATCATGTGGGTATTGTAGCCAATAGAAATTGACCCTAGGATTTTCTATTCTGGCATTACCATTGCAGGAGCTAGTGTTTTCTACCAAACCTAATAGAGTGCAACACAATGAGGAAACAGAACAAACTTTTCTAGCACTGTTTTGGGAATAAAAGACTATGAAAAGCCATTTGACATATATTTAATGGGGAGTGCTGGTTGTGTGGCAGGAGTCCTCACACAATGAAATGGTGACAGTAACAGAACTGGTAACAGAGCAGACATGACATTTACACTGATGGAAGCTGACACAGACTTATATAGGAGATTCAGGTACTAGATATGCTGTAGTAAATGACATTAGAACCATAGAAGCCATATCACTAGGACCACCACATCGGGCACAACAGAAAAACAGATGATTCAAAACATTGAGTCTGACACTGACAATACAGTAAATATTGGTTGAACACAAAACATTTGTTTCCTAGAGTAAAAGGCCCTCTGGAAGCTGAAGAGATTTAACCAGGGTTTATAGAAAATAGAACAGGTAGGCTGGTACAGTAGCATAGGGTTTATAGAAAATAGAACAGGTAGGCTGGTACAGTAGCATACTTTCCAAGCTTAGCATACCTGGTGCACTGATATATTTAGGTAAAAAAAAAGGCATGTGTAGGTTAGTACTGGTTTAACAACAGAAAAAATATTTATTACACCAGAACTTCTCTCATTGCAAAACAGTTAGGACATGCGTAGTAACTATTTTACTTAATCTATGTATCGTTTCTTTAAAGACTGCATATACGCAAACTACATAACAAAACGATACGTAGATTACGTAAAATAGTTACTACACATGCGTAGTAGCTACTATTGGTATTTTAAGACCAAGGGCCGGATCCAGACCCCCTCACATTCTCCGAATGCACTCCCCGCACTCCCCTCTCTCGTGCGGGCTTTATGGCAGCTTACGCTGCCATAAGCCTGCCTTAAAGTGCTCGCGAGGATCAGTGGTCTGTGCGACCGCTTTTTCGCACAAGTGTAAATTTTTCACCCAAACTGTAAATTTTGCATTCCTCCCCCCGCCCACTTTAGCACTTTAACTTTAACTATAGTTACGTACGATTTTTGCTACGCTAGGGTTACAGTCTTGTGTACGTAAGTGACCTGTCGGGCACATGTCTGGATCTGGCCCCGTATGTGCAACACGTGCGGTGTTGTGAATCCAGTCCAATATAGCTTTGATTATTTTTCTGATATTTATACTTTTCCTGCATGATGGTATTATTACATGTTACTTTTTATGTCTGCTGGTGATATAATGATGCTCTGATATTCTCTTTCTCTGTCTGTTTCCCACTTGATACTGTAAAGGTATCAATTTTGTCATTATGTAATGCCTTTGCTTTGTTGATGTTAATTGCTATTGTTCTATTGTTAGATTTGGCCTTGTAACTGCTGACATATTATTAATATATTTCTGTCTATCTGTGCATGTTTAATAAATTATTTATCTTTGATAACTATGGGCCTGATCCAGAACAACGCTTCGAAGGGAATTTACGCGTGGCGGAAACGTAAAATCACTGTTTAGAACGCACTGCGCATGCGCACCATAGAAAATACGCACATTCACGTAGCGTAATTGTAAACGTATGTGTCACGTAAATACTTACGTGTGGGCGTGCCAAATTTACGTTACTCCAAAATACATCTGAAATACGTGAAGTAGGCGGGGGGTGGTATTTAAAGTGTACAGTATGGGCGTGCTTAGCTGCGTAAATTCGTTCAGCCCATACGTACATGTGCGTATGAATGCGGTTACATTGGAAAAAGTTAAGGTAGGGTTTGGGAAGTGTATCTTGACAAAATACGTCCGTGCAAGGGGTGTGCCGAGGGGAGTGTAGCGAACTTACGTGCACAAAAATACGCACCGTGAATAAACGTACGGCACACGTAGTTGTGGATCTACCCCTATATTCAATCAGGTTGGACAATTATTTAAAAAAAAAAAAACAATAGTAACCCAAGTCCTTAATCAGGCGCCCGCTTTTATCTTCTCAAGGACACTTCTTCGAAATAGTCCTTATAAATGTCTTTAATTCCTCCAGACAGTTCTTCTCCTATATTCTATTCTTCCTTCTCACTCCTTGTCTTTTCTTCAAAATTATGCTCCCCCTCAGGATAAAGCAGAAACAAAAACACAACCCTGTGTGGCTTGTCTCCTCCAATAAGCACAAACCCACATGAATGGCTACTCACATAATTTTCTCTTTTTTCAGGCACATAAACGGGGCTTTTTATTTTCCTTCTCCTCTCCAATGCTCACCACTAAGGATGAGGTATCTACCTGTATAATTCTGAAAAGAAAAGAAATATAGGGTGAAGATGAGAAATGGAGGATTTGGTGCAATGTGATGATGTCATACCGGGTATAAAATCAGAAGTCAAAGGAACCCCCTTATGCACCTTGAAAAAGGGTCCTTACGACTTGAAACGCGTTGGTATTGGGGATAGGCGTGTGTTTCTTCTTGGTCGAGCACTTGAACTGTAACTATACTCTCACCTACCCGGTTTTCTGGTATAGGGGCCCCGTGGACCGTCTTCCGGAGTATAAGGTGTTTTACAACTCTGAGTATAGGTGCAGATTGGTTTCCCAACGGGAAGGGATTCCTCCTCCACCTCATAAAGGGGAGAAGTTTGGGAGTTTTTTAAGAAATTTATTGAAGAAGAAAAAGTGCATTGTATGTACATGTTTTACCATTGAAGGAATAAGAATAAAAAAACTTTTTATTGGGAACAAGTGAAAAGTGTCCTGTCATAGAATAGGAAGAATGTTGGAGTCTGTATAAAGAAACCTTTATGGGAATAATTAAAGAAATTGAAATGTGAGTGACCATCGTGGCATTTAACTTTGATTGTTATTTGGAGGTGGTGCACTAGAGTGTTTCTTTTTCTTTTCTGCACGCTGCAAATCACCAGGACCCTGTGAAAGAAAAAGAGGAGTCATCACATTAGAAGAACAATCCCTGAAAACTAACAGCATTGGAGAGGAGAAGGAAAATAAAAAGCCCCGTTTATGTGCCTGAAAAAAGAGAAAATTATGTGAGTAGCCATTCACGTGGGTTTGTGCTTATTGGAGGAGACAAGCCACACAGGGTTGTGTTTTTGTTTCTGCTTTATCCTGAGGGGGAGCATATTTTTGAAGAAAAGACAAGGAGTGAGAAGGAAGAATAGAATATAGGAGAAGAACTGTCTAGAGGAATTAAAGACATTTATAAGGACTATTTCGAAGAAGTGTCATTGAGAAGATAAAAGGGGGCGTCTGATTAAGGACTTGGGTTACTATTGTTTTTTGTATCCTTTGTAATAATCTGGTCAAGTATCAGGTTATAACAGCAAAAGGGGACTATAGGTGTTCCCCCGCAACCCAGGTATTTGGGCTGACCCCTGTGAGCACAGATCCCTGGTGTAAAAACATTTCTTTTGTACTTTGTAATTATTTATTTAAACTTCAACAGAAGGATTTGTTATCCCTAAAGTTATTAAGAGAGATCCGGACAATCATTTCTTGTGTGCTGTTTTTCAGACTATGTGTAAACTTATATGATAGCAATAAAAGAAAAAAACTAATTCTCTACTAGAACTATTGATTATGGGCTAGATCACGATGATTTCACTGTGCTTTGTGGTTAGAAAGTGTCTTATTTACCACAGTGCTCGAAGTGGAAATTTAGAAGTGGGGGTATGGAAATTTGGACATATGGATATGTCTTAAGTTGAGTAATCACATTGTATACATGTCATGTAGGTCATGATTTGTACACTGAACGCTTCATATTTAATTAAATGATCTGGTTATCACTAGGGAAAAACAATGATAACTCCCCTATAGGGCCGTTTCTAGGGACGGACGAGTATAACCAACCTTACTGCCCCTTTTGTGTGCCCCTCATTTTGTATGCCCAACCAGCCTTATTGTACCTTCCTTCTGTGTATCCAACCAGTCTTATTGTCCCTTCCTTCTTTGTGGCCAGCCAGTCTTATTGCCCCCTCTTTGTCCAGCCAGTGTTATAGCCCCTTCTTTATGAGTGTCTACCCAGCCTTATTGCCCCTCCTTCTGTGTCCAGCCAGCCTTATTGTCCCCCTCTTTACTTGTGTCCAGTTATCCTTATGGTCCCTTTCTTCTGTTTGTCACAAAAGGAGGGGCAATAAGGCTGAGTAGACACTCATAAAGAGGGGGTTATAAGACTGGCTGGACAGAAAGCGGGCAATAAGACTGGCTGGGCACACAAAAGGAGGGGCAATAATGCTAGAAGTAGCATTATTGCTCCTCCTTTTGTGTGCCCAGCCAGTCTTATTGGCCCCTTTCTGTCTAGCCAGTCTTATAACCCCCTCTTTATGAGTGTCCACCCAGCCTTATTGCCCCTCCTTTTGTGTCCAACCAGCCTTATTGCCCCCCCTCTTTACTTGTGTCCAGTTAGCCTTATTGTCCCCTCCTTCTGCTTGTCCAACCAGCATTATTGCCCCTCCTTTTGTGTGCTCAGTCTTATTACCCCTCCTTCTTTGCCCAGCCAGCCTTATTGTCCCCTCCTTCTGTTTGTCCAGTCTTATTGCCCCCTTATTGTGTTCAGCCAGTCTTATAGACCCTTCTTTATATGTTTCCAACCAGCCTTATTGCCCCTACTCCTGTGTCCAGTCAGTCATATTGCCTCCCTCTTTATCTGTGTCCAGTCAGCCTTATTAACCCCTCCTTCTGTTTGTCCATCCAACCTAATTACTCCTCCTTTTATGTGCCCAGCAAGCCTTATTGCACCTTCCTTCTGTGTTTCTAATCATCCTTATTACCCCTTCCTTCTTTGTCCAGTCAGCCTTATTGCCTCTCCTTATGTGTACCCAGCCAGCCTTATTGCCTCCTCTTTATTTGTATCCAGTCAGCGTTATTGCCCCCTCTCTATGTTCAGCCAGTCTTATAGCCCCTCTCTATGAGTGTCCACCCATTTGTATTGTCCCTCCTGTGTCTAGCTAGCCTTATTGCCCCATTTTTATTTGTGTGCACTCAACTTTATTGTCCCCCTCCTTCTGTGTCCAGCCAGCCTTATTGCCCCCTCTTTACTTGTGTCCAGTTAGCCTTATCGTCCCTTGCTTCTGTTTGTCCAAGCAGCATTATTGCCTCTCCTTTTGTGTGCCCAGCCAGTCTTATAGGCCCCTCTTTATGAGTGTCCACCCAGCCTTATTGCCACTCCTTTTGTGTCCAATCAGCCTTATTGCCCCCCTCTTTACTTGTGTCCAGTTAGACTTATTGTCCTCTCCTTCTGCTTGTCCAACCAGAATTATTGCCCCTCTTTTGTGTGCCCAGTCTTATTGCCCCTCCTTCTTTGCCCAACCAGCCTTATTATCCCCTCCTTCTGTTTGTCCAGTCTTATTGCCCCCTTATTGTGTTCAGTCAGTCTTATAGACCCTTCTTAATATGTTTCCAACCAGCCTTATTGCCCCTACTCCTGTGTCCAGTCAGCCAGATTTCCTCCCTCTTTATCTGTGTCCAGTCAGCCTTATTGTCCCCTCCTTCTGTTTGTCCATCCAACCTTATTACCCCTCATTTTATGTGCCCAGCAAGCATTATTGCACCTTCCTTCTGTGTTTCTAATCAGCCTTATTACCCTTTCCTTCTGTGTCCAGTCAGCCATATTGCCTCTCCTTATGTGTACCCAGCCACCCTTATTGCCCCCTCTTTATTTGTATCCAGTCAGCATTATTGCCCCCTCTCTATGTTCAGCCAGTCTTATAGCCCCTCTCTATGAGTGTCCACCCATCCGTATTGTCCCTCCTGTGTCTAGCCATCCTTATTGTCCCACTTTTATTTGTGTGCACTCAACTTTATTGTCCCCCTCCTTCAGTTTGCCCAGTCTTATTATCCCCTCTCTATGTCCAGACAGTCTAATAGCCTCTCTTTATGAGTGGCCATTCTGCTTTATTACCCCATCTGTGTCCAGCCAGCCTTATTGCCCCCACTTTTATTTGTGTGCACTCAGTTTATTGTTCCCCTCCTTCAGTTTGCCCAGTCTTATTAACCCCTCTCTGTGTTCAGCCAGTCTAACAGCCCCTCTTTATGAGACCTCCCAGCTTTATTGCCCCACCTGTGTCCATCCAGCCTTATTGTCCCCACTTGTATTTGTGTACACTCAGCTTTATTGTCCCTTTCTTCAGTTTGCCCAGTCTTATTGCCCCCTCTCTGTGTCCAGCCAGTCTAATAGCCCCTCTTTATGAGATCATCCAGCTTTGTTGCCCCACCTGTGTCCAGCCAGCCTTATTGCTTCCGCTTTTATATGTGTCCTATCATCCTTATTATCCCTTTCTTGTGTGGCTTCCCACAGCCCCATTCCAAATACCCATGCCCAAACTGACTTGTAAAAGAATACTATAGAAAACTTACCTCTCCTGTGTCTCTTCTGGTTTGCTCCCCCGCGGTTTGCGCTCTGCAATCTATGACGCTCATGTGACCCCAGGTCACTCTGACATCTTATTACCAGAGCTGCGGCTGTGCACAGCACAGCTAGCTCAGTCAATGTTACACACAGCTGCCCGCTTCCACACACCTCTGTGAGCCTGCTCTGAGTAAAAAAACACAGAAGCTCACAGGATCTGAAAATTCTGTGAGCAGCTGTATTCTCACTCAGAGCTGGCTTACAGAAGTGGCGGTATGGCATACTGCCGTATACTGGCTCACTTCGAGCACTGATTTACCAATAGTCAATTTTGCTTGAAGATTAGCATTAAGCGGCGATAGATAGCGATTTTTTTTAAAAAGAAAGCAATTTTTGTGTTATTCGCCTCACTTTCTATTTTTTTTTTTTATGGAATTAGTGTGTAATTGTGTATTGCCATGCAAATCTCGTGATTTTCATGAAAACTGCAGCGTTTAGCATAACTACTGCAAGATCTCACAGGGCAAACACTTTATATTGAAGTTAAGTTTCACTTTCAAATTGAGAGAGGGATGTTTGTAGTTTGGGAGCCATTTTGGATAATTTTTACAAGCTTTTTTGGCCATCAATCTTTGTAAGTATTCATTTTAATATTTTTTATATTTTTATTTTAATTCAACAAATATGCTGTTTGCCATAGTAATACTGAATATTGTGTTACAGTGCTGCATGCATGCATGGGTGTTTGTTTGTGTTTGTTATTTAAAATTCTTCAAATGTACAGGCTGTTTGCCATATTAAATTTGAATATTGTGTTAGAGTGCTGCATGCATGTGTCTTAAGTGTATTGTTTTCTTACTTTTCTTTTTATTTTTCTTATTGTATTCTTATCCTTTGTAGTTGGATTATGTCAAAATCAGCATTGCAAAATGCATTTAAGAAGGAGATGGAAAGTGGTGAGGTGGAACTCTGTGCACCCAAAAAAACTAAAAGTAGACGCTTTTCACACGACAAAAACTTTGTGTTAGTGGAGGCAATCATCAACAATTATGGGGAGATTCTTGGGGACCAAGCTGCAAAGACCACATTTGCCAGAAAAAACAGTTTTGTGCTAAAGTTGTGAACGCCATCAATGCAGTTGGGCCCTAAAACAGAGTGAAGCAAACTACCATAAACACTTCTCCAACATCAAAAGGTGGCTTAAAGACACACTAGGGGAGGGCTGCTGACCATACTGACCATTATCAAATTACCTTCAATTTGTATGAGGAGCAGTTAAGAGTCATCATGCCTGTTGAAATCATAGAAGGCGAGTGTGAGTGACAGTGATGCAGCTACCCTGCAAGGAAAATAATACTAGTCATGTAAAGTTTAACTTTTAAAAAAAAATGTAAAAAAAAATTATAATGGATTAAATAAAATAATGTGTGTGTTTTTTTTTATTAATATCACTGAGTTAAGCATATTTTTAAAAAGCAAACACATTTAAACATATAGGACCTGATTAACACTTAAGAATCTTCTTAAAATAAGAACTTAAAGTCACACCTGGGCTAAACCATGTTGATTGCAGAGGAGTCATATTTCATCTGTTGCAAACAGTACTAGTGTTGAGAGGTGATATTTCCCAGCCCAAGTCTAAATAACAGTGTGACAGTAAAGCTGGTCAGTATCTGTGTGCAGTAAGCAATTCAAAGATATATCCCTGCATGCAAGGAATACAATTAAATTAATTCCTCCTGCAATCAACATGGTTTTGCCCAGGAGTGACTTTAAGTTCTTATTTTAAGAAGATTCTTAAGTGTGAATCAGGTCCATTGTAAACATATTCTTATATTGTTCAGGTCCATCCCAACCAATTATGCCTCCTCTGCCATGCACTCCACCGAAATTCAGTTGTTCATCTGATGACAAAAATCCAAGTTGTTGCTGCTGATTTGTGAACACCTATTAAAAAAATAAAACATTTAATATAAAAAATTAGTTCAATATGCATAATAAATTTACATTAAACATTAACATTAACATTAAAGTCAACATTACATATTGTTTTGGTAACAGAGATTCAAGCGTTGTAATCTTGTAATGTACATTTTGATAAATGTCATTATTTACAATGAATGTTATGCATTTTAAATATGTTTGTGGACAAAGTGTGTGTAATATTGGACTACTGTAAAGTGTGTTTATATAATCAGAATTACATGACCTCTTTTTCTTAATGTTGTAAACAATTTATTTGTGAATAAAAAAAAAATACAATACTTACCTATAGCATTGTCCACAGGTCCATCACACCAGCCTTTACACCATAAAGTCCCTTCAGCTATATCTCAGCACAACACCCCTCTGCACTGGAACAACCTATCAAAACCTGTTAGGAAATCCAGCACCCTCCAATCCTTCAAACTCTCAAAACCCACTTCTTAAGGCTAGCCTACCCTTCATCCACCTAAGCTTGCCTGCCCTCCTCATCTTCATCCCTGTGTCTCCTGTTTGTTCACCTCCTCCCACTTAGCATGTTAGCTCTTATGAGCAGAGTCCTCCCTAATGTCATCACCCTTCTACCTTGTCCTCGTCAATTCTGCCTTTTCTCTCTACTGTCTATCTCTATCCTTATTCATCTGCTCCTACACACTTATCCTGCATCTTTATTTTCCATATGCCATACATTTTGTTCTGCTATTTTTGTATGGTATTTTATTTTTGCATTTTACTTGTATTCCTTAGTTATTAAACTTGTACCCTGTCTGATAATTGTGTTGTATATGTAACTATTAGGAACAAAAGAGAGGTCCGGCTCTCCAAACAAACATTATATAACACTGTGTCAGCACATACATAAAAAGAGGTTTAGTTCACAATATAGCTATATTGCGTTAAGCTCACCAGCCCAGTGTCAAGGCACCTCCTGTAGGTGAGTCCATATCTGTTTACTATACCTCCTGAGTACACATATAGCAAATGGATTGGGACTCACCTACAGGAGGTGCCTTGACGCTGGGCAGGTGAGCTTAACCCAATAAAGCTATATTGTGAATTATAGCTGCGGATACCCTGTGGCACTTTATATATAAATGTTAATAATAATAGTAATAATAATAATAATAAAAGTGTCACATTGAAATTCATACATTCACAATCACCCATAAAACAACCAGCAACCC
>WWET01007535.1:27339-49997 GCA_011038615.1 Limnodynastes dumerilii | reverse complement strand
AATTGCCATTTTCTAACCGGGGACTGCATACCATTTTAATATATTGGATAAAAATAAACATTTACTCAACTGTTTTAAGGCTGATTGTCAACACCAACAATATTTTATATTTGATAGCGCTGTATCCTTGTTATTTTAAGCAGTGTAGACTATTAACTGATCTAACACAGTAGCAAAACATTAACTTTAGCTGTTACGCATTATTTGGAGCCTCTCGTTTTTTTTGAAAGTGATCTCTAGCTTTTTGTGGATCTGTAAAGAAGAAAGTGTCTCCTTCATCTGACACCCTCAGGCGAGCAGGATACATTAGAGCAAATCTTTTATTGGAGTCAACCAAGAACTTACACAAATCAGAAAACTCTCTCTTTGGGCCTTATTTACTAAAGTCGATTTTTTGCATCAATCATCATCGCTGTGTTTTAGCAGCGATTTTTACTAAAAATCGTGGCATTTACTATGCCCGTATTTTTGGCATGGATGTAGAATCACCATTGATGTTGATCGATTTTAAAATGAAAAAATCGCCATGCTTTTCTATTGAAAAGCACGGTGATTCTCCATTTCAATATCGGCATGCATTATTCTATCACTTAGCCTGCCGACGCATATACTACTATAAGGAAAAGCATGGCCATGTGTTTGTGGCCATGCTAATCCTTATAGTAGTGTAAACAGTAGCCTGATAAGTGATAGAAGTCTCTAAGCAAATGTGTAATGTGTCCCTAATAAATGTAACAAATTACCCAAATAAGCATTTTAATATTACATGACCTAACATGGTATATGTAGAAAAATGTATACAATATAAAATAAAAATATATATCTGATATGTGTGTTCATATATATATATAAAATATCCACCCGGGGGGGTGGGCCTGCATATTTTGTCAGTCCCGGGCCCCACAATTTCTGATGGCGGCCCTGCACATATGCACCTTTTCTGGAAATAGTCTATAACCTATAGTCTAGGAACCTGGCTTCCTTCCCCACTTCTCTCATTTTCCATCTTTCCTTTTTGCTCCCCCTTTCCCTCTCTTCTCTCATCCATTCTTACCGTTGTTGCCTTATAAGTCGCATATATCCTGTTGATACTTATGCAAATTTTTGCCTACCTAGACAAGTTGTTAAGTTCTGTACATATCTGCTACATACTACTGTAACCCGCATCTGAAAAGCACTGATTGTACATTTGCTACTTGTTTTGACTTTCAAAATAAAGAATTTATACTAAGAAGCAGACGCTTAGGTGCGTATCCTTAGTAAAGGACCTACTGTGCATGTGTAGTAGGTATTTTACGCAATCTACGTACCAGTTAGGTGTATATAGATTGCCTTGTGCGGTCTTTAAAGACTGCAGAGAGTATTTTAAGTACAAAGAGGCGGCGTAATGCCTCGGGGAGGGATTAGGTAGAAGTGGGGGGATTTAGATTAGCCGGGGAGGCAATGTCCATGCAGACATTGCACAAATAGTTAAGGTACCTAAAAACGGGCGTCGGGATAGGGGCAGAACGGATGAGTTAGGGGACATAAAGTGGGGGGGACGGGATAGATGCAGAACAGGTGAGTTAGATGCCCATCTGTCAGCACCTAACTCACCCGGATCTATGAATACTTTCCCATGTCCCTATATTAAGAACGAAGAATAGGAATACCATAAAATATCATTTTATCTGTACATTGTTTTCTAAATGAATAAATACACAGAAAGGAATTTCTTTTTAATTTAATGATCACACAATACACCATTAATAACACAACTTTCCAGTCCTGTGCATTATTCACTGTGGCACAATTATACCATTACACAATATTAGAAATAATGAGTCTGAGAATGAGACACCTGAGGGCATTTTTTGAATACGGAGGTTTTTTTTTCCATACTGCACATGCTTTAAAATCTATTTTGACCAATCAGAACATCTTCTAACCCATAATAGAGGGGCGGGGTTGAGATAACAAGTGGGCGTCCCCTCTTGGTTAAATTACACCATAGACATTGTTCCCTCTCTGAACTTCCAGGCATCTCTGTGACATATAGCTAATGGTAGTCCCTGGTCTATATGAATCTACCTTGAGGTTCTGATCCCAACAAAAAGTGATTAATAAACAGTTATAGCAGACCTTCCAACAGGACCCATTCCATTAGGTGCAATTCACTCCACCCCTGAGCTTCCAACTGTCATTCACCTGGTTTAAATGAATTGACTGATATTTAAAAAACTATTTGCCTCTTCAACAAAGGCGGTTACTATAGTAACTGACAGTTGGAAACTGAGGAGCAGAGTATTTTGTACCTAATGGAATGGGTCATATTGGAGGGTATGATATAGAAAAACACATCCCAGCATGTCTCCATAAACTTACACTATGGCCCATATCCATTAAAGAACATATAAAATAAAGTCAATATGTAAAAAAGTAATATATAAACTTTAAAAAATCTTCCAAAATTGAATGCTTAATATAAGAGAAGAGACCTATAAAGGTCAACTGCTTCTTAATGGGAGGGATTTGCCGGTACTTTGGTCTGTTTTCCGACAGACCATTATACGGCAGTTCAACGTCAACTGACGGAAATTCTCCATTTTATAGAGCGGCGGCGCTGGAACTCCCAGAGTCGCAAAGATTTTTCCGCCAACAGGTAAGCGTTTTATGCTAACCCTGGGCCGTATTCAGGGATCCATTTTTTTATGTACGCAATTATACGTACGGCCGGAGCAAGGAAACACCCACCAACAACCCCGACACTCCCCTCTCCCGGACACTCCCCTCTCCCGGACACTCCCCTCTCCCGGACGTGCTGTCGGTGACTCACGAGTCCCTAGACCACTCTGTTCTTTCTTGCGATTCTTTATAAATGCGCCTCCATTTAAATTCCTCCCCCCACCCACTTTTATGTAAATTTTCAAGTACGGATTTTTACGCCGCACATCCGCACGTATGTACCCACGTACGATTCATATGCCTGTGCCTAAGGCACTTACGAGTGTATATTCAACGTAACTTACATAAATAAAGTTACTACGCATGCGCAATGGATCCTAAAAATATGCACGGAACTCACAGTGAAAATGGTTCTTTGAATACGGCCCCCTAACCTTAACCCTCCCAGAAACCTAACCCTCTGTTTGCCGCAGCCTAACCCTAACCTTTCCCTTTCTCCCTAACGTTCCCTTCTTTAGCTCTAACCCTCACCCTCCATGCCCTGCAGTCTAACTCTAACCTTCCCTTTAAGCCCCAACCCTAACCTTCCCCCCCTTGAGCCCTAATACTCCGTATCCTGAAGCCTAACCCTAACCTTCCCCCTAAGCCCTAACCTTAGCCCGCTGCAGCCTATTGCTATTTGGAACATGTCAAAATAGGTCCCCATTCCCTATAGCAAGTTTCTATGTGCGGAGCATTTTGGAAATGATACAATGGCCGTTCAGCTGGCTGCTGTATCATTGTTGCACTATAGCCGGCCGGAGAGGCACCCGCAGCCCTTTCTCCATCATCTTATATTTGTCTTTGTTCAGAATGTAGTGAACCGGTGTTGGAAAGAATCCATTGAAAAATGTTGTGATAGGGATGTGATAAGCTCCCATATTTTGGAACAGAATCCAATCCCCCACCTCCAGCTCTGGCAGATCGACCTCTGCCATGATGATATCCTTCTCTGTGCAGCATGGTCCCCAGAGTTTACTGGGAAACTTCTCTGCTGAAGGGAGAATGTCCTACAGGGTAGAAAAGGTGGTTATAACTCCATCTCTTACAGCTCTTTTTTTTTTTTCAACATCTTTTTTATTAGTTTTACAGTCAACAAACGTGTGTACATAGGAAATATCCGTTAGCAAATGGTGTAGAATATGAACAAGCGGTACAAGCACATAACATAATAAAACGAAACAAAACATCACGTTGTATGCATACGAAACAAACCATGTTTACACTTTATGTTTTTGTTGGAGTTACCCCCTAAGGTCACGGCTGGTTATATAATCATGTAAAAACAAAGCCATATCTCTAACAGCCTTGTAGATACAAGCTATCATAACAAATGAGGCCCACATATTTACCACCCAGCGCCCACAGGCATCGCTGTGCCCTAGCCTATTCCAGCATAAATCCTATGCTAAACATTTAGATTACGCAAAAGTGACCACCTCGTAGTCTCGAAGAGGCCCATGATGTGTTCTCTCTGGTCTGGACTAAGGTGTTCTATAAACGTTCCCCATTTATTATAAAATTTGGAGACTCCAACCTCTATGTCTGGCAATGTGGCTCGTCTGTCTAAATACACCAGTTCCAACAGCATAGATTTCACCATAGACAGAAAGGGGGGAGAAAGAAGTAGTCCAAGCTTTTAAAATTAGTTTCTTCGCTACAGTCACTATAATAGCTAGAAGTGGTATGTGGTCTTTGACCCCCGGGATGTCAAAGTGCGCCCAGATCAGTGCTAGAAAACTTTTAGGGAGCGTGGTTCCCAGAATGCCATTAATAAATCCCATGATCTTATCCCAAAATTTCTTGATCTTCCCACACTCCCATAAATTATGTATTAAAGTGGCATTAGACCCCCGACATTTTGGACAGCGACCTGTCTCCCCTTCTACCATGTGTTTTCTTTGCGCCTGGGATATGTAGACACGGTTAAGAGTTTTAAAGTGCACCTCCTGCAAAGTCACCGAGCCAAGAGACCGCATTATCCTCTCATAGTGTTGGAGGGGTTCCTCGGGGAAAGACACACCCGGTACATCTTTTGCCCAGGCCTGTAAATTTTTCACCCATATCCTCGCACTCTTGTCAGCCCCCAACACTTCAGAAACATATCTTACATGGTATTTATGCAAGCGCAAGTAGGACAGTAAATTATGTATCACTTCTTCCCCTGTGTTCATACCAGCTATTGTGGACTGTATAAAGTGTCTTACCTGTAGATACATAAAGAAATGACTATGGGGGAGCCTATATTTTTCCTGGAGTTGAGAGAAGGGCATTAATTGACCTCCCGGATCGAAAACATCACAAATTGCCTTTATGCCCTTGTCCCAACATTGCATGAATTGAATGTTATCTAAGCTCAGCGTGAAATTCGGATTTCCCCATATGGTATTATAGCGTGAAACCGTGTGGTTAGCTTTACAAATTTTATGGATTTTGAGCCAAGCTTTGTAAGTATCTCTAAAAAGTATATTGTCCTTAAAATTGCTCTGGTAAGAGCGTGTTGGATGTGTGTAGTAAGGCCCCTAGGGAGTGTGGGGATACTAGAGACTGTTCTAAAGAAAGATTGGTAAAACATTCCTTGTGGAACAACCAGTCGGTAATGAACCGGACATGAATGCCCAGTGTATATGCCTGCACATCTGGAAAGTTGAGGCCTCCCTCACTTCTGCGCAGCTGAAGCCGCTCCTTGGCTACCCTGGGCAAAGCCATCCATTTGTGTATGATCTCAGTGATAATTTGCATAGCCTTGTCAAAATTTGCTTGGTATAGCTTCCCTATTGAGGACGTTATCTGAACCCCAAGGTATTTGAACTGCCTCCTTGTTAGTTTGAAATGTTTGGAGACCAGGGCTACCACCTCCGGATCCTCCGAACCCCGTAGCAGCATGGCCTCCGATTTGTGGAAGTTGACTCTGAAGCCAGCAAAGGAACCAAATTGAATGAACAACTCCAAGATATGCGGGAGAGACCGGACGGGGTCCGATATGAATAGTAACATATCGTCCGCATACATGGCCAGTTTCAATTCCCGCCCATGAAGAAGTACACCCTTATATCCCTCTGAGGCACGCAGCGCGATAGCTAAGGGTTCTAACGCCAAAGCAAATAATAGTGGCGATAGGGGGCAACCCTGCCGTGTACCCCTCTGTATGAAAAATTGTTGGGAGATGAGACCATTACCGGCCACCTGTGTATACGGATTGGAATATAACACTTTCAGCAGGGTTGAAAATTCGGGGGGAAAACCAAATTTATCCAGCGCTTCCCCAAGGTGATCCCAAGTCACCAGGTCGAAGGCTTTTCGGCATCCAGTGACAATATCAATTTGGCTTCGGGGTCTTCAGTCCCCTCGACCTGTTGTACTATGGTTAAAACCTTTCGGATATTTGTCACTGAATGCCGACCCCACATGAAACCCGTCTGATCTCTATGTATCACGCTAGGCAAGATGCGTACGTTCGGCCGTGCGTATAAACATACACGCCCCTAACACTCCCATTGTAAAGTACCTGCTTACGGTGGCTATACCCTACACTGGGTACTCCCGTCGGCCGTACGAATTTTCGCACATATTACGCAAAGCGTACGGGCTTAGCACGCCCATACTGTACAATTTAAATGGCTATCCCCGCCTCTGTGTAGTAAAACGAGCGCCCAGGCGACCGCCGTAGTGAACGCACGCCCCTCGAGCGAACATTTCGCTCACAATACGACCGCTATACGCTCATGTCGTCCAGCCGACCGGAAGCTGTCATACTGGGCATGCGCAGTGCGAATTTTCGTACGAAAATACGCAAAAAATGGTCGTACGCTCGCTCGAAATCGGCCAATTTCGTAGCTCTGGATCAGGCCCTTAGTGAGGAGTTTATAGTCATTGTTAAGGAGAGATATGGGCCTGTAGGAGGCCGGCAAGGTCGCATCCCTCCCTGGTTTAGGTAGCACCTTAATGAGTGTGGCATTGAAGTACAAAGGGATACACTTCCGGTCAAAAATGGAATTAAACACGGCCTGTAAAGTCTCACCTATTTCTGGTGTGAGGATCTTATAGAATTCCCCCCCCCCAGTCCGTCCGGCCCTGGGGCCTTTGCTGGCTTCAAAGTTTTAATTGCTGCCTGTATCTCTGTCAGAGAGATCGGCTTGATAAGGGACTGACATTGGCTGTGCGAGATTTGAGGGACTTTGATTCCTCCCCAGAACCTGTCTTTCTCAGCTTGGTTGATAGGGTCCTGACTATATAGATTTTCATAGTAGGTTTTCAATAGATCTAGAATGTCCGCATTGGTATGATGCAGTTTTCCCTGATGATCCCGCAACGCCGCTATACATACTGGCTTTGTCTCCCCCCTCAATAAATTAGACAGTAACCGACCTGTTCGGTTCCCCCACTTATAAAATCTAAATTGTTTCCGGAAGTTAGATTTTTCTCCCATCTTGTGTATGACATGCTCCATTTGGTCCTTTGCGAGCATGATAGGACTGTAAAGACTGCTGATTAGGTTGTGAGACATATGCATGGTATGCTGTGAGTAAGTCAGTTCGAGCTTGCTCATATTCCGTAGTCAATGTTTTACGGTATTCGGAAACATAGGAAATAATATTACCCCTCACTACAGCCTTAAAGGCTTGCCATAACAATTGCGGATCTTCTATGTGTTCAGAGTTAGAATATTTAAAAGTGGCCCAAGTGGCTTTCAACATGTTTCTAAATTTCATAGAATTTGATAAATATGCTGGAAACCGCCACATGACCGGTCTCCTGTCTCTTTGCACGTCAACTAGCTGAACCCACACTACCGCGTGATCAGAAATGATAATAGGCACCATCTCCGCTTTCTGGGCGGTTGACAATAGAGTCTCAGAAATCAATAAGTGATCTAACCTAGAAAGAGAGCCGTGAGCAGCAGAAAAACAAGAAAATGCTCTCTCGGAGGGGTGACGCGCCCGCCATATATCTATCAGATGTAAGTGATCTGCAAACTGTAGTACCCCTAATTTAGGGTGTTTACCCTTACCTCGTGACACAGACTGCCTATCTAAGGAGGGGGAGGTCACCAAATTAAAATCCCCGCCGACAATCAGGGACCCATCCATATAAACATAAAGTAAGGACATGAGACATATAAAGAATTGTTTGTTGTAGGCATTAGGAGCGTACACACTGCATAAGGTAAGTCTTTTACGGTCAATGGAGACCTCCAGGATTATATATCTCCCCTCGCCATCCACATGTTGCGTGTGTATGTCACAGGCTAAATTTTTACTGACAAGGATTGCCACTCCCCGAGCTTTAGAGGTAAATGGTGCAGCCCCCAGTACTTTGTATCGCCCGCAATTTAATTTACCCATTTCTGCGGCAATCAGATGCGTCTCCTGGAGTAGGATAATATCTAAGTTTAGCTTTTTGACATATGCCAAGAGACGCCTCCGCTTAACCGGAGAATTGATCCCACCAACATTCCATGTCCCGATCTTAAGTTCCATTAAATGTCAGTACAAAGGAGACAACAAAGTGCACCAAAAGATGGCTGTTTATATATCTAGAAAAAGACAAAAAGCTAAGAATAACAATGCAGGCTTGAGTATAAGCCGGCACCCTCTGCCACAAGAGAAAGAAAAGAAAAAAAAATACAAGTGCAGCAATACCATAATGGTGGGCAATCTTCGCAGAGGAAGTAGGAATGAGATAATAGAACAGGTAAAGTGGTGTGACAGTCAAATGAATCTAAACCGTAGACCTCTGGGTATACATAACCAACTATGGCGTGAATTGCATAACAACGTACAACGTATATGTAATAATGAAAACACAAAACAAAAGCAATCATCAAAAGAAGGCAACATAGTCTGCCTTTCTTCTGTGACCTTAAGTGGTCTGAACTTCCAGGATATCCAAAAGGAATAAAACTTTTAGATGATATGAAAAACATAGGAAAAAACATAAGTAAATTTCCGGGGATACTTGCGCCAGCCAAAGGCCTCCAACTCAGTCCTGTTGCCAGGAGCAACCGAAGAGTAATAGAATGCCCAAACGTGCTTCCAGCACCTTCCCGGTGCCATTAGGAGTAGAATAGTGTCCGCCAGCTGCTGATAGAGATGAGGACAATAAGTGATGGTAGGTATATCAGGTGTGGGCAGGGGAGCCAGATTCTTTCTCCAGGTGATCCAGGAAGTGCTGTGCGTCAGATGGGGTGAGGAAATCTTTATGATCCCGTCCGTGGAAGATGCGCAGCCGCGCTGGATAAATTTGTGCAAATTTTTTCCCCGATTTCACCATGGACGTGCAAATCGTAGAGAACTCCTTCCTTGCCTTTGTGACTTCCACGGAGTAATCCTGGAAGAGGCAAAGTTTCGCGCCCTCCCAGACAATCTCCTTGAGTTGCTTGCTTGCAGACCAGAGGGTAGCCTTATGCAGATAATTAAGGCAGCGGAAAATCACTGGCCGTGCTCTGAGGCCTGTGCCCTCCCGTGGCTGGCCCAGGCGGTGCGCCCTTTCCACCACCAAGTCGCTACATTGCTCCTCCACTTTCAAGATGGCCGGAAGATTATTCTTAAGGAATGATATTAGGTCAGCGCCTTTAATGGTCTCCGGCAGACCAATAAACCTGAGATTGTTCCTGCGCGACCTATTTTCGAGGTCATCTAGTTTAGCCCATATCGCCTCCTGCTCCTTATATAGAATCTCTGACCTCTTTTTCAGCAAGGAAACATCCTCAAATAATTCCCCCACTCTCTGCTCCACCACCGTTTGAGACATGCTGACAAGTTGTTCCTTAATGTCCTGCACTGCCTTGGTAAAGGTATGGGCTTGGGATTGCAATAACGGTCCCATAGTGTCATTAATGGCCTTGACTACTTCTGCGTATGTTACCGGTAGTTGTGGGTCCACAGCAGGTGCTAGATCCGAGGGAGATGTACTGCAATCTCCAGGGGAAGGTGGGGAGGGTAGTGATGCAGCAGCGCCTTCCACGGCGCTTCCAGCCGCCATCTTGGGATCCGGACGCTGACCCTCATGGCTGAGTTTTGCTGGCGGCATGTTCGGGGCCAGGAATCTTTTCATCTGACTCCGGGAGGTGCGGGGCACAATTGTAGATGCCTGGCGTGCGTCCCGGTGACGAGGGGTGCAGATAAGAGGGCAATTAGTGTGGCCTGTCGACGGAGCGCTTTGTGCCTGCGGCCGTCTACATGCCCGCCGGAACCGGAAGTCCCCTTACAGCTCTTTTTATAACATTATATCATAACATTAGAGAGCAATTAGAATAATATTTAAATTAGTGGTTTAAATGAGGTTTGATCTGATGTAAATTTAGGATTAAGTCTATTCTGTTAAGGCTGAAATTTGAACAAGTCAGTGGCAAACGCAGGATTTTGAAAGGGGGGTTTCCAATGTGTGTAATACATGTGGGCAGGCCCAATGACAGGGGGCGACAAGGGGGACAGCTGTGACATGCCTCAGCTTCAGAGGGGCTCCCTGCAATCCACATGTAGTTTTATCTCCGCTGACAGCCTGTGGAACAGTTGCAGCTATGAGTCATCCCACTGGGAGAAATCTCCAGCCTGGCAACAAGCGATGACTCATCACACTGCTAGAAGAACTTCCGCTACTCTCAGTGCATCATGTGATCTCCCTGGCTGCGGCTGTGAAGACTGCATTTCTGGACTGTCTGTTTGTCTGTCCCCTATCTATCTATCTCATATCTATCTATCTATCTATCTCATATCTATCTATCTCATATCTATCTATCTCATATCTATCTATCTATCTATCTATCTGTCTATCTATCTATCTGTCTATCTATCTGTCTATCTATCTGTCTCATACTTTAACTATCTATCCAGGGCCGGCGCAACCTGCTCCACTGGGGGATGCAGTGTATCCCGGTGCCATGCTGGATAGCTCTATGAAACAGCTGCAGCAGCTCATACAGGAGTTTCCTGAATACACATGAAGGAGGAAGAGCGCCGCGGAGTAGGAAGGAAAGAAAGACACAAAGGTAAGGGGAGAGGCTGGAGAAACATGATGAGGAATACTGATGGGGGCTGGAGGCACATAATGGGGAATAATGATGGGTGCTAGAGGCACATAATGGGGAATACTGAGGGGGGCTAGAGGCACATAATGGGGAATGCTGAGGGGGCTGGAGACATTTGATGGGAATACTGAGGGGGGCTTAAGGAACATTATGGGGAATACTGAGGGGGCTGGAGGCACATGATGGGGAATACTGAGGGAAGCTGGAGGCACATGATGGGTGATACTGAGGAAGGCTGAAAGAACATGATGGGGAATACTGAGGGGGCTGGAGGCACATGATGGGGAATACTGAGGGGGCTAGAGGCACATGATGGGAGATACTAAGGAGTGCTGGAGGTTCATAATGGGGAATACTGAGGGGGCCTGGAGGCACATGATGGGGTATACCGAGGGGGGCTGGAGGCACATGATGGGGAATACTGAGGTTGGCTGGAGGCACATGATAGGAGATACTTAGCGGGGCTGAAGGCACATAATGGGGAATACTGATTGAGGCTGGAAGCACATGATGAGGAATACTGAGGAGGGGCTGGGGGGCATCAGAGACATCATGGGGATACTGAAGGGGGGCTACAGAGACATGATGGGGATACTGAGGGGCTGGAGAGACATGATGGGAATACTGGGCGGGCTGCAGAGACATGATGGAGATACTGGGAGGCTTGAGACACATGATGGGAATACTGGAGGGGCTTCAGAGACATGATGGGGATACTGGAGGGGCTTCTGAGATATGATGGGGGTACTGGGGGCATATGAGGGGGAATACTGGGGGGAGGGGACTGGAGGCATATTATGGGGAATTCTGGGGGGAGGGAGGGGAGCTAGAGGCATATTATGGAAAATACTGGGGGGCAGGGAAACTGCAGGCATATGATGGGGAATACTGAGGGGGCTGGAGGCATATGATGGGGAATACTGAGGGGGCTGGAGGCATATGATGGGAAATAATGGAGGGATCTGGAGGCACGTTATGAGGAATACTGAGTGGGGCTGGAGGCATATGATGGGGAATGCTGAGGTGGGCTGGAGGCAAATGATGGGACATGGTGGGGATACTGGGAGACTTGATGGGGATACTGGGGGGAGGGCTTCAGAGACATGATGGCTATACTGAGGGGCAGCAGAGACATGATGGGGATACTGAGGGGCAGCAGAGACATGATGGGGATACTGAGGGGCTGCAGAAACATGATGGGGAATATTGGGAGACTTATGACACATAAGGGAGAGAGATTGGATGATTATACACTGTACACACACGAAAACTGGATGTGCTTTCAAGGCTGTGCTTCTATTGTATTATGGTTACAAATGTTTTCTATTTTTGAGGCCTTTTTTTAACTGCATTGTAGTTACAAGAATGTTGAATTTATTGTACAGTGGTCGGAAGGATGCAGTCTGTATTGTATGGTGGCCTGTATGGTATAGCGGTCACTACAATAATGTCTGTAAGGTATGTGTCCTTAAGATGTATAGTCTATATTGTGTAGCAGTTTTTAAGATGAAATGGGAATTGTATAGTGGAGACTAGGATGCTGCCTGTATTGTATAATTGAGACTAGGATGCTGCCTGTATTGTATAGTGGAGACTAGGATGCTGCCTCTATTGTATAGTAGCGGCTATGACTTGCTTTTTTTTATTGTGGTTACAGGATTGTGTTTTATGATGCTTACATGGGACCTGATTCACAGTTAATAAAATGCAACTTTTAGTTCTTCTTAGGTGTGTATATATAGGAAAGAATATAATGCGTATGTGTAGTAACTTATTATTGTTACAGCTGCCGCCGCTATGTGTGTGCGGCTAGCTGATACCACGTGCATATGCCCGTCCCGCACCGCGGCCATTACCTCTCACTGCACTGGTTCCGGGGATTCCCCCGCCGACGGCTCCCCTAGCGACGGCATCCTGACTACCAAAGACACGTGGGCGCCGCTACTGCCTCAGGCGCGCGTCCCACGTGTCAGCCCTGCATTGGAAGCGTTCCCAGTTGCCAGGGGAACGCTTCCTCACTCAGGAGGCTGGTTCTTTGCTGGCCAATCACCATAGAACAGCCCCTATATCAGATCCTCTCTGTCATAACCTGGTGCCGGTTATAGTTCCTGTTTTTCAGCCACTGTACCTGCTACTTTTCTCTCTCTTGCCTTGTGCTTTATTCTTGATTTTTGAGTGTCCCATTGTTGCTCCTGCCTTGTACCTTGCTCCTTTAACCCTCAGTGTTCCATTGCCTTCTCTCCCACCTTATTGTGCTGCCCAGTTTGTGTTTTCCTTGCCTCTCCTGTGTGATAGTGTTTGTTAACCCCCTTGGGGGTTCCCGCTGTTTGACTGAGTGTGTGACTGCCCCAGTGAGTCCAGTTTGTCTTGTTTGTCCCGTCACTCCCCACTTGTCTGCTAGTCATTGTTTATTGTTCTCTGTTGTTTTGTTACAGGCCAGACTCTGCTGGCCTGTCTCTTCCCTTTTCCTCCCATCTGTTTTACTATCTCTTTTCCCGGGTGTTGCCATGGAGGCCGCGACCTGTGGGTAAATCGTCAGCGCCAGACTATCCTCACCTTCAGAGGCTCTAGTGAAGAACACGATCCTGCTAGACTCCGCGCCTCGGTCGGTTCCACCCGCCACGCTCCCAAGCTTCATCCCGTAGTACCTGCAGTACCTTTGGACCCAAGTCAACTCTCCGGTAACTTCTCCTGCTCCCCCTAATTACTGGGTTCGTAACAGTATAACCGGCCCTACCCATCGTAAAGATGTCTACTGCAGAAGCAATCAATGCCCTCATTGCTCAGGTTTCTAACCTGGGACAAATGGTTCAAGCCCTTACGGAAAAGGTGAACAGCCAGGATGAGGTCATAGCTTCCATGCAAGCTTCCGGGGCTCCACCTCCAGTCCAAATTCAAGCCCAAGTCCAAGCTCCAGTGGCGCCTATCACTGATGTGAAGGTCAACCTCCCGGATCGGTTCACCGGTGATCGCACCCAGTTCCACCTCTTCAAACAGAACTGCAGACTTTATTTTCAACTTCGTCCCAATGCCTCAGGGACTGAACATCAGAGGGTTGGGCTCGTGCTGTCACTTCTTCAAGGCGACCCCCAGTCATGGGCATTCAGTATCCCTCCGGAGGATCCAGCACTCCAATCGGTTGACAACTTCTTCGAAGCACTTGGGTTACTCTACGAGGACCCTGATAGAGCCACAACCGCAGAGTCCAAACTCCGGGCCTTTCGCCAAGGTAGACGCACCGCCGAGGAATACAGCGCTGAGTTCCGTCGCTGGGCTAATGACTGCGGGTGGAATGACCCAGCTCTCCGCAGCCAATTCCGGATGGGGTTTTCAGACCAAGTAAAAGACGCCTTGGTTCAGTTCCCCACTGCAGAAACCCTGAGCGATCTCATTCGCTTGGCCATTATGGTAGACCGACGCTTCAAGGAGCGCCGCATGGAAAAGGAGACTTCATCCTCATTCGCACCGATCTACGTTCCTCATGAATCCCAAGCTCTGGATGAGCCTATGCAGATCGGAGCATTTAGACTCACCAAGGAGGAGAAGGCTCGCTGACGGAACTTAGGCCTATGTTTATATTGTGGAGGTAAAGCTCACAGGGCCGATGCGTACCCGAAAAAACAGAATCTGTCGGGAAAAGATTAACCCAGCCGAAGCTTGAGGAAATTCGTCTGGGTACCCACCTCATCTCCTTATGTAACTCATTAATAGTTCCTGCACGACTGGTCCTCTGGGACCAAGTTAAAGACCTGCCAGCTTTTATTGATAGCGGGGCCTCTGGGAATTTTTTGGACATCGATCTTGCCAAATCTCTGGACATCCAGATGGAGAGACTCACCTCCCAGATTTCTGCCTTAGGTCTGGATGGACAACCCTTGGCTGGAGGACTCATCCATCACATGTTGGTACCTCTTCAATTGTGCATTGGAGTCTGCCACTCTGAGACCATCAGGTTCCTAATCACACAGTGTTCCTCGGCTCTCCTCGTTTTAGGTCACCCCTGGCTACAACTGCATAATCCTTGCATCGATTGGGCTCAGGGGGAAATTCTTCAGTGGAGCAAGGAGTGTGAGGATTCCTGTATCTCCCATCCTGTACGTCTGGCTCAAGTCTCCCTGGAAAAACTTCCTCCACAGTACTCAGACTTTGCAGACGTGTTCTCAAAGCAAGCCTCAGAAGTACTGCCTCCACATAGGCCTTACGACTGTGCCATCGACCTAGTAACAGGAGCACAATTGCCCAAAGGCAGATTATTTTCCTTGTCCAGGCCAGAGTCCACTGCCACTGAAGAATACATCCAGGAGAACCTTAAGAAATGGTTTATCCAACCTTCCAGATCTCCTGTAGGTACTGGATTCTTCTTCGTGGGAAAAAAGAACGGGTCTTTAAGACCATGCATTGACTATCGTGCCTTGAACCGTATCACCATAAAGAACACATACCCAATTCCTCTCATCACAGACTTATTCAACCAGCTCAGAGGCGCGGTTATTTACACGAAGATTGACCTCCGCGGAGCCTACAACTTGGTCCGTATCAGGGAGGGGGATGAGTGGAAGACAGCCTTCAATACCCACTCTGGTCATTACGAATACCTTGTGATGCCGTTCGGCCTTTGTAATGCACCTGCAGTTTTTCAAGACTTCATCAATGATGTTTTACGTGAATTTCTGAGAAAGTTCGTAGTAGTATACTTAGATGACATCCTAATCTTCTCATCCTCCCTAAAAGAACACCGCAGCCATGTCAGACAAGTTTTGGCCTATCTTCGAAAATTTCAGCTTTACGCAAAGATTAAAAAATGCGAGTTCGAAATTTCTAAAGTAACTTTTCTAGGGTATGTTATTTCTCCCCAAGGATTTGCCATGGACCCGGATAAAGTCAAGGCCATCCTAGACTGGAAACAGCCCACTGACTTAAAAGCTATCCAGAGGTTTATGGGTTTCGCTAACTACTATCGGGGCTTCATCCGAATTTTCTCTCTCCTGATGGCCCCCATCGCTGCGCTCACCAGAAAAAATGCTGATACAGCAAATTGGCCCAGACAAGCCGTCCAATCTTTCAAAGCATTGAAACAGGCCTTCACCACGGCTCCCATTCTCCGTCACCCAAACCCTGATCTACCCTTCATCATTGAAGTGGATGCTTCTGATGTGGGAGCAGGAGCGGTACTTTCACAGAAGGACCCACAGGACTCTAAATGGTACCCATGTGCCTATTTCTCCAAACAATTTTCCCAAGCAGAGAGAAATTACGATGTCGGAAACCGGGAATTGTTAGCCATTAAAATGGCATTTGAGGAATGGAGACACTGGCTCGAAGGATCTATACATACGGTGACAGTACTAACTGACCACAAAAATCTGTCCTATATTGAGTCAGCTAAACGATTGAATCCTCGCCAAGCCCGCTGGGCACTATTCTTTACCAGGTTCAATTTTGTAATCTCCTACAGGCCTGGTTCATTAAACCGCAGCCCATCATCCCTCCAACCTCCATTATAGTTGGTCTTACCCAAGATCTCCTCACTCAGCTACAAGCTGCCCAGGGACAAGCTTCTAAACAGAAACCCACAGACCGTCTTTTTGTCCCTATTAATCTCAGGAAGTCTGTTCTCCCAGAAAATCACACCTGTAGGTCAGCAGGACATCTAGGGGTTCAGAAGACCCTTAAACTCTTTTCTCGTTTAGTTTGGTGGCCATCCATGATCCAGGATACTAAGGAGTTTGTGAATTCTTGTGACCTCTGCGCCAGAAATAAGACTCCAAGGTCTCCACCCATCGGTCCCCTGCTTCCTCTTCCGATACCTAACCATCCCTGGAGGCAAATCTCCATGGACTTCATAACGGACCTACCCAACTCCCAAGGTTTTACCACTATATGGGTTGTGGTAGATCGCTTCAGTAAGATGGCTCACTTCATTCCGCTACTTGGACTCCCCAGCGCTCAGACTCTGTCTGGTCTGTTCATTAAACACATCTTTAGACCCCATGGACTCCCCACCAAAATTGTTTCTGACAGAGGTTCTCAATTTGTGGCTACATTCTGGAGGTCATTCTGCAAAACTCTCGGGATCCAAATTAACTTGTCCTCTGGTTATCACCCGCAGTCAAATGGCCAGACAGAAAGAGTTAACCAGTCACTTGAACAATACCTGCGCTGCTACATTTCGAAATATCAAAACAACTGGTCCGAGAACTTGCCCTGGGCGGAATTTGCTTACAACAAAGCCCACTATTCTTCCACCTCAGTTTCTCCCTTCTTCTGTGTTTACGGGTTCCACCCCAAAGCAAATTCTCTTCTCACCGGACACGCCTCATCTAATCCTGACACTAGAGTGACCGTCAAGAAGATGAAAGCGATTTGGAAGGGGGTCAATCATTGCCTTCGGCTATCAGCCTTTAGAACCAAAGAAAGGGTGGACCAACATTGGGCGAAATGTAACTTCAAGGTGGGTCAGAAGGTTTGGCTCTCCACTAAGAATATCAGGCTGAAGCAACCTTCTAAAAAACTTGGACCCCGTTTTATCGGACCTTTTTCTATCACTAAGAGGATCAACCCGGTCGCCTTCAGACTAGCTTTACCCCGGAACCTCAGAATTCCACCAACCTTTCATGCATCTCTACTAAAACCATTTAAAACTTTCAAAAATTTCAAAACCCTCGGACCCCAAAACAAGTCTTAGGGTCAGGCTGCGGGAAAAAGAGTCTTAAGTTTAGGTTGCAGGGAAGGGAGTCTTATGGTCAGGTTTCAGGAAGGAGAGGGTTAGGGTAATGGAAGGGGAGGGTTAAGGTTACGGTAATGGAAAGGGAGAATTAGGGTAAGGATTAAAATAAGGGTTGGGTTTACATAAATACTTACCATTCACCGCTGCGTCTTTGTCCTGGTGATGACTGATTGCTTCTCCATGACGAAGCAGAAGCCAGTTTGGAATTGGATGGTTTAATCCTTTCACATCACTATTGTTCTGCTGAGTCCTCCCCTGCAGATGTCTAGCCCCACCCACTTCCTTTTCAGTCTGTTCCTCCTGTCTGTCAAGCCTTTTGTTTGTCAAAAGCATTTTCGAAGTGTCATCTATAGAAGGATTTGAACTCCTAAACCGTCTGAGCTATACAAGCAAATGTAAGTACTGTATGGGTTTTAATTAGGGTCTAGACAGAGCAATTGCCCTACACACACTGGGTTATGAGTTGTGTGCTTTATTATTATTACTATAATAATTATGGACAGTTTATAAGTTTTAGTTAGATTGAAGAGTGATATTATGTAGTTCCTAGTATCTCAAGTCTTAAGGTACTTAACTTGCTAAAATGATAACATTTTGAACATTGTATGCCAATTTATTAGTAGTAATTTACAGGGATCTGTCCTCTTTCCTCAGGTCTGGAGCCGGGTTAGGTACTAATTCCCAGTGCAGGTAAAATATATCATATAGGTCATTGTATGTGATGCATTTTACACACATTATTTTTTGGACTTTGACAGAAATAGATAAGGTTATTTACCTTTTCCACTATTGGTATTATTCCCATTTCTCTTTCGAACATCTTTGAATATAAGAAGGACCCAAATGCTCCATCATTTAGATAATAAGATAGTTTTCTTGTGTTACTCCCTTCTGCTCCTGTAAAATAGAGGGCATTGCTTTAAGTTACTAAAGTTTGTAATAAAACCATAAAAGAGCTAAAAAAAAAACCCCATAAAACGTAGGAGCGGATTGGCAATAATACTGACAGTGACCTTTCAGAGCCAAACAGCATCCCTCTTTTGTTTGAAGATAACTAGGATGTTGACATTAATGGGTAGAGGTCACTAAGATGCTGTCTGTATAGAATGGAGGTCACCAAGATGCTGTCTATATAGAATGGAGGTTACTAAGATGCTGTCTATACAAAATGGAGATCACTAAGATGCTGTCTTTATAGAATGAAGGTTACTAAGATTCTGTCTGTACAGAATGGAGGTCAGTAAGATGCTGTCTTTACAAAATTGAGGTCACTAAGATGCTGTCTGTACAGAATGGAGGTTACTATGATGCTGTCTGTACAGAATGGAGGTTACTAAGATGCTAGGTTCCGAATAAGAATCATGGTTGACCACCTAATCACACATCAACACTATGGGCCGGATCCAGAATTATGTCAGGTCACTTTTGCACGCAAGGTGCATACGCCCTCCAGATGTTACGCTAGGGTTACGATAGTAACTTTGTTCCGTACAAGCCCATTTCCTAGTGGGCGGGGGGAAGCATGCAAAGTGTACAGTGTGGGAGGGGCTCCCACACTTGTGCGAATCAGCAGTCATATGGACCGCTGATCCGCAGGACTGATTTAAGGCAGGCTTATGGTAGCGTAAGCACGAGAGAGGGGAGTGACAGGGGGCATGCACTCCCCTCCCTCTCTTGGACGGACAGACCCGCGCATGTACGGAAAGGATGGTGGTTTTTGATCAAGGTGCAGATTTGCTTCAGTTTTTTTTCTCTTACTCCCAACTCAGCCCTGAGGCCAGATTTACTAAGCTGCGGGTTTGGAAAAGTGGAGATGTTGCCCATAGCAACCAATCAGATTCCAGCTGACATTCTCTAGTATGTAATAGGAAAGTCAGGGCTAGAATTTGATTGGTTGCTATGGGCAACATCTCCTCTTTTCCAAAACCCGCAGCTTAGTAAATCTGGCCCTAGGTGTCAGAGGAGGCCTACAGTGGTGGACCTACATTATTGGGGTCCTGAAGTTTGAACTGTTACCGGGGCCCCTTCGCAACATAGGCGTATCTACAATGAGATCAATATGTGGGCTCTCCATAGAGTGTACAAGTGGTTGTAATGACAACAAATTCAGAAGAACTCACAATACAATGGGTTGTAAGGGCAGGGGTCGACTAACACTGACTTGGGTCCCATGGCAAGGAGACAGGGCAAGAGATTTGGTGCCATGTGGTTACCAGCAGCCATCTGCTTTGCACATGTGCCGACAGCTGAAGACTGTTGGACTGTCACCTGTAATAAACAGTACTCAATGCTCATAGACTCAGTGCTGAGTGCAGTCTACGCTGCCAGAAGATGACAGCTTACCTCTGAGGGTGCAGGGTAAGTGGCTGCCATGGACTTCCATTTTCACCCACGGTACTTACACCACTCGATGAAGATATAACAGGACAGAATAAGCACTATACTCACTTGTAGTATTTGTACTCACTGACCTCTCACATAGTTCTCCTTCTTTGTTACTATATTGGTGGCAACAGTGAAAGACGAGCAGACATAATACCTCCCGGGCTCCGCAATGATCTCTACATCGTCCTCACTGGGAAAATACTGATCCAACGATTCCCTGATCACAGCAGTAAACTGGAGACAGAAAAGGAAATTCTTAATTGTGAAGATATATATATATATATTTATATATCTGCAATTATGTAACACTGATTTGTAGTGTGATGCCTATTACGAAGTGTGTGCCGTTCAGAAGATCTAATTTTCGACAGATGACACCCCAGCCACAAAAATGGCAGCCAAAGTCATTTTTGACCATTGGAATTTTGTGCATTATACATGTGACATAATGGACCGGATTCTCACTTCCGAAATTTTCTTCATAGGAGCGTAGTTATAAGCTGAGCTACTACGCATGAGTAGTAACTTATTCACGCTATCTACGTAAATTGCATACATGCGGTCTTTAAAGACCGCACGTACGGAGAGAATCTACATACCAAACTGGTACATAGATTGTGTAAATGGCCTACTTCGCATGCATAGTAGGTCATTACGGGAAAATACGCGCTTAAGAAGCACAAGCTTCTTAAGTGTGAATTCAGGGCCGGCATGTGGAGGTAATTACAATGGAAAGACCTTGCTACAGGTTTAGATCAATGCAGCCTCTAAAAATAAGTATGTATTAAGATGTACGGGTAGAAATTCTAAGCGCTTCAAGGAAAACTATTTCTCAATAAAAATGGCGGCATCAGTATTTATTGATTGTTATATTGTCAGTGAATAAATACTTTCAGTGTTATTGTGGTGACTGAATAGGATTCGCTGACTTCTTCATCTTTATATAAGAGATAAAAGTAGGTGACACTGCAGCTGATTAACAAGAGACCACATCTCACACCTGTATCCAGGACTTCTCCCGTGCTGCACCTCTGCACTGGAATGACCTCCCTTTTTCAGTCAGATTCTCCCCCACATTGCAGGTCTTCAAGCGTTCACTCAAAACACACCTATTCAGGTTAGCCTACCCCTCCTCCACTTAACATCCTCACTGCATCCTTCATCTATCCCTTCTCTTCCTTCCCGCTCTCCTCCGCTCACACCAGCAGTCCACTCCCTTCCCTTTCCTTATGTCTTCTGTAAGTTTTTCCCTCCCACTTAGTGTGTTAGCTCATGTGAGCAGGGCCCTCAATCCTTGTGTTGTTCCTTCCTCCACAACTCCCCCCTCACTTCGTACCCTCTTGTCCCCCTCTGCTACCCTTTTACCCCATCCCCACCTGGTGGCTCCCTCTCAACCTCTCACTGCGCTCTATCCCCTCCTCCCTGATCTGCCAAGCTTGACACCTTGCATTTTGCCTTGCGTTCTGTACTTGCTTCACTTATTGTATTTTTGTGATATTTTTATAGTCATATTGTATTTAATATATACTATGCTGCCCATCCCTACCCTGTATGTCTGTACTGTATTTTGTTGTATTTTGTATGGTGCTGCGGACACCTTGTGGCGCCTTATAAATAAACTATAATAATAATAAAAGACCAAAGTGTATGTTTTATTTCTGTTTCCATTATTGAAGTTATATTGTCTTAGATAACGGCCAGCCTTTGATTACATCTTGGCCTCCATGAAAATGGCTGCCTCCATAAGCCTCAATGCAGGGAAATAGGACACAATTGCTAATGCAATGACTTCTGGAACGGTATCAGGATCAGAGAGATTGCCAAACATTTCAGGGAGTCAGGGAAATCACACACTCTTCAGGGAATCAGGGAGATCACATGCTCTTCAGGGAGTCAGGGAGATCACTCACACTTCAGGGAGTCAGGGAAATCACCTATTCTTCCGGGAGTCAGGGAGATCACTCACAATTCAGGGAGTCATGGAAATCACCCACTCTTCAGGGAGTCTCCCTGATAATCAGGGAGAGCTGACAAAATTTCTAATCTCACCTCTTCAAACCTTGGCTGGAAATCAGGATGACCAGGAAATCCCCCTCCGATATCCAAAACTCTCATCTTGTGACCCAGTTTGTTTCCAATGTCAAACAGAAGTCTGGCGTCCCCAATACACTGATGAAAGCTCTGCGGACTGCCGGATCCAGAACCAATATGGAAGCTGCAGAAAGATGAATATGCAGAGGATTATCAATGTAATAGCTGCAGACCCTCCAACATGACCCATTCCATTAGCTACAAAATACTCTGCTCCGTAGTTTTCAACTGTCAATTACTATGGTAATCTCCTTTGTTGCAGAGGCAAATCGTTTTTTAAATATTGTCAAGTCATTTCACCAGGTGAGTGACAGTTGGAAGCTCAGGTGCGGAGTATTTTGTCCCTAATGGAATGGATCATGTTGGAGAGTATGCAGGCACCAGATGAATATGCACTGAAAGGTAAGTAAATACAGAGGTAAGTCAAGGAATACTTAGTAAGCTGTAAGTGCAACCAGGAAGTGTTGAAGCACTGAGAGGGGTCAGAACAGGATAACTGGACCTGTCACAGGGAGCACAGGTAAGAAGCAGGACAGGGATTACAAGGCCCAGTAAACCAATAAGAGATCTAAACGAGCAGAACCTGCTGCAAGAACCAAGCTGATTAAGTGATAGATGAATAGAGGGAGCTCACCTGCGCTGTCCTGATATGACTTTCGTTGTATCGCTACAGCCTGGTCTGATGGGGAATGAGGTGTGTGTGTGTGTGTGTGTGTGTGTGTG
>WWET01007534.1:0-16582 GCA_011038615.1 Limnodynastes dumerilii | reverse complement strand
TTCAGCCGGCGTAAGCGAGGGTAACTACGCTGGGACGGCGGCGTTAGTATGATAACGCCGCCCTCCCAACCTCATTACCCTCCCTCTCCCCGCCTCCCTACACTAACTAGAGCTTAGTAATGTGCAGGACAGCTCCTCCAGCGTTACTACACTGGTGCTACAGACTCCCGATCGGGCGTTGCCGTAGTTTTCAGCCGATCTTACGCTTACGCCCGCCGTAGTTACTAAGGCGGGCGTAGCTCTCGATGAGCCCCAAAGTGCATAAGTGGGCTGTTCTGACTAGGAGGATGCACCCACCCTCCATACGTTACGTCAGTTTTACTCACATAACTACCATCATACAGAACTTAGGGCCAGATCCTGAGGTCAGTACGAAAGCGTATTTACGACTATTTGTATGTACTGCACATGCGCACGGCAGATATTAGGCGTCGTAACTCTGATCGTACGTACCTTCCTCGTAACTACGAACGACAGCCGGAATTACGCATTGTAAGCTGTAGGAAGCATTTAAATTGTACGGTATGAGCCTGGTTAGGTCGTTACGTGCGATAATCCATTACGTACAATCGTATTTACGCAAAGAAAAGTGAAGGTAGGGTTTGGTACTTGTAAATCAAATAAATTACATGCGACCGAGGGGAGAGCATAGTACTTACGCTCGCATAAAAACGCACTTAGGTCTGGATCTGTTCCATACAACAGTAATTAAGACGAAATGGGCTGAGTTTCCTCTCTGCATGCTAACGATGGCATGTAAATTTTACAGTATTTATGCGCAAATCAGCGGTCGAATGGAGGCAGCGTAAGTCACATTATTTACGAACGTTCATTCACACCTCTGATATTTGCGTTTAAAGACCTGGCACATACGGAAATTTGGTTGTTTGTAAAGCTGAGGTCTTTTTCACCTACAAATCTTGAGGGCTTTGGAACGTCCTTACTGCATGATTTCCATTCCTATGGTCACCCACCATGTGTTTCTCAGACGTATGGCGAGCTACCACATCAGCATTCCCCACAGAATGCAGCATCAGTCAACTGTGTTCCGATTCAGAATTCACAGTACGGCACGTGCTCAGGAACGACAGATAGCTGACTTTCACATGTAGCATACGTAAGCTGCCTGTCTTTATTCATTCTGGATCCAGACCAAAATCCTTTAACAATCAATATATTTTATGTGTTTGTATCACAGATTAGAACTTTTGTGAAATTCACTTTCAAATGTTGTAAAACCAAATCTGTATTTATCACTAACACACCTATTTATCTCTTTACTTATCTGCCATTATGTCTGCCTGAGCTACCTCATTAAGACCTAATGTACTGAACAAGTAGTAAATTATTAATAAAACACTTTAGTTCAGCTACTTTGTCAGGAGAGTAAAAGGGCTCGGTATGTCTCATTAACTTGCTGCAGGATATACCGCAATTAAGTTACATTTTTCTTACCAAGAAAGGTTATTTGAGAAGAGGACGGGAAGCCCTATTATATGTGAATACATAAGTGGTAATGCATACGAAATAACGAAAAAGATCAAAGAAATAGCAATCACAACAGTGAATAAGAACTTCATATTTATACTAAAAGTGTATTCTTTTGCATTTTCAACAATCTTTTCAAGTGTTAAAGATCAAAACTATAACAATACATAAACCCAAAGATGTATTATTTATTATGCAATGCAATCAACACAAAAAGCTTTATATCATGAGAAAACCTCAACAATGACAAAACCACATCAGCAGTTTTAGAGGGGAGAATTTGGAAGGGTTTATCGTGTACCCCAATCACAAGGATATGGTGAGATTCTATGTTTATACATTCGCACATTAAAATAGGGCTCTACAAATTCCAAACACCATGGGGACTAGAAACGTGGAGCTGACCACTGGAGAGCCACGAAAGAGAAACCGCTGGTTTATCCGTGGGTGACACTATGGCCTCCTCCTTCCCTGCTGAAACAATTAGGACAGAAGCACAGCGCTATCTGCGCCTGTAGTTTCAGCAGGCAAGGGATTAGCAGCCGCGGGAAGACCTTTTCTTAGGATAAACTGCAGGTGATTGCTGCCCCTGCGTCATCAGCCAGATNNNNTGTTTTCGGCCCCTTCGTCATCAGCCAGAAATAGCGCATGGGGGGAGGGGGAGAAACAGGAAGACTGGTAAAATATTGGCAGGTAAGTAAACTTTTTTTTTTGTATATGCGTGTGTCGGAGCCTCTGCAAAACTACACTAAACTGCATGTGTACAAAACACATTTATAATTAATAGAAGCTGTCTATTTCTCAATCCTAAATTGCAGTTTTAAGTAAAACTGTATCTGAAAAAAAAAGGAAAAACCCTACATTTTTTTGGCCTGAATGCAGACAGAAATAAAGAATTCCTTTGCATCGCTCTCCTGTCAGCATGGACTGTCCAAGTGCCCTTCAGTTGTTGCTCTGAACTCTGTACCAGCCCCAGTGTTTTGGGGGGCAGCAGTGAGGGATGTACCTACCCAGCATTGTTGCTCACAGCCGTGATTCCTTTAACACCAGTTTTAAGCAGCCCAGCTATAAGATTCTCAGGAATTCCACACAGACCAAACCCTAGGATAGAAAATATAACCATTAGAGACGCATGAACCTACAGCACTCGCTTCAGGAAGAGGTCATTAGGATTCAAAAATAAAGAATGCAGACGTGTTCAATGACTTCAGTTCAGTTGTTTATCAGACAAAACACGGTCATTGGGAAAATACGGACATTTCTTATGGTGTCATAAGGGCTATGTAGCACCACACAGAGATGACAAAAGAGTAACTGAAATCCAAGTGACTTTGACCTTGGAATGACTGATAATGTGGGATTCTACTAAATATTCAATAATTAAGATATAAACCTATTACCAAAGGTATTTGTTTTAGTATCTCAATAAAAGTAAATATTTGATTCTGCATCATTAGGGACCAAGGGCCTGATCCTGAACTACGCCCGCCGTCGCTTTTCAGCCGATCTGCGCATGCGCCGGGCAGATGTTGCCCGGCATTACTACGGCAACTCCCGATCGTGGATCGGGCGTCCGTAGCAGCGCCGTAGGGACGCTGGAGGGGACGACCCCCTGCGTCCCTACGTTCAGGTTAGTGTAGGTGGGCAGGGGGAGGTAGTTTAATGAGGGTGGGTGAACGCCGATACGCTGTGCTTTAGTAAGCACAGCGCATCGGCGTAGTTTAGGATCAGGCCCCAAGTCCCTACTAATTAGGAATCCTAACAGTTTAAAGGCTTACACAGTGCAGGGTATAAAGAATTACTAAAAATTATCTGACAGATCAAACATGCTGAAATATCTCAATAAAAGAATAAAACACCTGTAACATGTCATCTTCATGTCCACATATGTAAAGATAAACACACGGAATGGGGGGAAAATGCAATCCTATGACCACTACATACTGATGAGGGGCCGTATTCACAGATGCAGGTGTTCAAAAGTACGCAATTATACGCACGTACATAGCAAGCCAACACCCACCATCACCCATGACACCCCCCTCTCACGGCCGTGCAATCGTGGACATACGCCTCCATAGACCACCTCTAACGTTACGTGTTTACTTACGTGCGTATATGTATGCCGTACGTGCGATTCTATGTAACCGCGCCCTCAAAGACTCATTTAAATGCCCCCCCCTTTCTCGTAACTTTTCAGGTACGTATTTCAACCCGCCCCTCCGCACGTATGTCCCCGAGTGCGATTCACATGTCCGTGCCTAAAGCACTTATGAGTGTATATTCTACGTTACTCATGTAAATAAAGTTACTACGCATGCGCAGTTTAAACGTAACTAAAAATACGCACGCTACGTCACGTGAAAATGGATCTGTGAAGACGGCTTGAGATGTTGGTTAAAACTATTGTATATCATGTGATCTGCAGAAAACCAACCAGAGAGAACCCAGCAAGTGCTAGGAAGCTGAACTAAACTTCAAAGAGCTCTCAAGCACTTTTTCCTAAACAAGACCTTGATGTCTCAGCAATGTCACTAGGAAAAATGTCTGCCTCCTCTGAGTGAGTTTGCAATATAGGCTTAAATAAGTTAGTAATGTGCCATTTTAAACTCAATGTTCTCCTTCATTTCTCTTGTATGTGATTATGGCTCTAACCTTCTCAGAAATCATTCCTGGGGTCAGGTTTTACATCTTATGATGTGAACAGAAGCAAATAAAAGGATCTTGTGTTACTACGTACAAGAAATAAACCAAACAAGTTCAGTGATCACAGGGGAACTGAATGAAATATTTGTGGACATGGCCCATAAAACATTTGCAGACAAAAAGGGAGAAATATAAAAATGCTGCATTTCTTAGGCATATAAAAGCAAATTATAGAACAACGATATTTACCACCAACAAGTAGCGTTGATCCATTAGGTATGTCTTTCACAGCTTCAACTGGATCACTATAAAACTTAGCATTGTGTGCACTGGATGTAGAAAAGTAACAGCCACAGCCCTGAAAGAATAACGTCAGTGAGTTAAGCAAATTAATTAGTTTAGTGATGAAAGAAACCTAGAACATTACTCTTGCATTCACCTTTATACAGCTGACTTGAAGTCACAAGTTAAAAAAATAAACAGTGAAGTATAACTCATTTACAGTGACCTTCCAAGACTGTATGTCAACACAATGCATGATATATATACTGTCACTAATTGTAGCAGTGGAGGTATGACATTATCTGTACAACACCACTACTGGTGCCAGAGTCACTCTGACGTCAAGGTCACTGTCACAGCCATTGTCACACAGGGCAACCATTCATAAGGTCTCATGTTTGTACCATGCACTTCAATGCAACGCAATTCCTCAGTATGGAAGGCCGGCTACAGTACACTAAGGCATTTATCAGACATCACCCCCTCTTCTGCCAGCACTGTGCCAGGGCAGCAGATGGCATACCTGGCTATGCACGCTCCACGCTGCACTTGCCACCACTCTCCTCTCCCACTTGGACTGCAAGCTGAGGCTCCTCCGGAGAGCTGGGAGACATTTCCACGCAGACATCCTCCAGAAACACACTTCTGCTCCCTCTCAACAGAGAGATCAAATTAGGAGAGGCCTTCAGGAGGAGGGGGAGGGGGGAACCCGGCCGTGACGTATGGGAGGCTTGGAGGACAGAGGGAGTGGCAATGTGACTACTAGTCCCAGAATTAGATTGTCAGGCTGTATGTACACATGTCACCTTGTGTTGTCACTCTGTAGACTCATTTGATTAGGAGAACGTGTCTACTACTGGATTTTCTTGTAACATTTTGCAATCACCTGATCTCACTAATAACAGACTAGTCTGCTGCTTATTGGTTTTCATTTTGCAAGTACACGTGGAATGCAATTAAAATGCACTGCATCGAAGCATGCTTTTGATCAGATCAGCATAACCAGGGTGAGTTTTATAGGACACATACCCTGGGCGCTGATGGACATCCAGGTCCAAGAAGGTACCTGAATTCAATTTTAAATATTTTTTTAAAGCAGTTTAATCAAGGCGTAGGGGTACATTTTTATTCATTTGCCCAGGCTCCATCAACCCTGGTTATGTCACTGTTTTTATATACATTTAATAAAAAAAAATGCAATAAAAACGTCAACAGAATAAATTACAGGAGCTGTGACTACGTGTTAGATGGGAATTGGTGAGTGACATATTCAGAGGGTATATATACGGTCACAACATAAAATCCTTGAAACTGGCGCCTTTTAACAGGGCTGGCAGGAGGAGCATATTGAGTCATACTATGGGATCATGTGGAGCCATGTGAATAACAGTGCTCCATATGCCATCAAGGAAAGGCTTAAATTCTCAGTAACAGTAACTTCAACACATCCATTCCACCAGGTACAAATTACTCCACTCTGGGGCTTCCAACTGTCACTCATCTGGTTTTAATGAACTGCAGTATGAAAAAAATGTTTTGTTTCTAAACAGGTGGTTACCCTAGCAACAGAATGCTGGAAGCTCAGGAATATTTGTTCCTAATGGAATGGGTCATGTTTAAAGGTCTGCAATAAGCTAATATGGGGCATTCGGAGGAAAGAAATAGATGCCGACATGGGGGTGGGGCTTAATGATACACTATATGCAAATTGTGTCATTAAGCCCCACCTGCTGCAATTCACAGATGGGCGGAGCTTAACAACAAAAATCATATCATCAGGTCCTGCTCAATAAGGGACAGATGGTTGGGATTTGCGGGAGTTGTGCCTGGGATATCGGGAGAAATGCCCAAGTTTGGGAGTCCCCCAGATATTTCTGGAGAGCAGACAACCCTGCTTAAAATGGGGAACCTTAATGAAATCCCCCCCACACACACCTTAGAATTCTGAAGGAAATGCTCTTGAGGGCACTTCTGATCTATAAATGGAGCAGGGTTTAGTGCTTATGTAATTGGTATTGCTATAAAACTGACACCCCCACTAGACAGGTTCATTCTCCTTAGCTGCACAAGTAATGAAATGAGCTGTGCATGTCTATGACTATACCTAAAGAAGGGTACACACTGAAGGATTAGCTGATTATCTTGGCAATCACACGATAATCATTAGATAGCTCTGACATCTGGCCAGTGTGTGCTGTGCCAGGATCGTAAGCTATTACAGTAGCAATGTCACATTGTTACAAAAATATCAGTGTGCCCCCAGATTTAGATTCTGGGAGACATAGTGGGCCGATCAGATGGACAGGGTGAAATGTTATGCATGTACATGTACATATTAGACTAAATCAATTGCATAATGCAGCTTGGGGATCTGCAAAAAAATAAATAAACTGAGGTAGCCTCTTGCCAAATTTTGCAAAGGGATGTGTCTTGCTCCACCCATGGGTGAACCTAGCACTATTACACAAAATGGCGGTTGCGCAGATCAATTTATATGTTAATATAAACCAGGGTTGCAGTGGGCCTGAGGCCGTGGTTTGCATGCCCTCCTTCCTAGCAACACTACTATTCCTAGTGTTACTGAGGACTGTGTGAAACTTGATGATGTAATTTGCATCATCAAGCCCCGCCCCCATGCCTAGTAATAGGATGAAAATGTCATTGTTGTTGTTCAGGGGTGGGTCTTAGGGATGTGATTTGCATAAAACAAGCACGGCCCCATGTCGGCATTTATCTTCAGGAGATCCCGAGGAAAGCAATGTATAGTAGACAACCCTGATATAGACAGGTGCATGAAAGCACAGGAACAAAGGAAAGGGAATGCCTCAGCAACATGGACATTAACCAGTAACTAACTATATCATTGTAGCCGTAAGATAAAGTGCAGAAACATTAGTTTCACATATTTGCAAATAGTATATGATAAGCCACCTGTCACTTTCAAGGCCTTTCGGCTGTGGTGAAATTCCCACTGTTTCTGGGGCATTTTCTTTCCTTCGTTTCTCTAAATCTAGCACAAGCAGGAAAACTATTTGTCAATAAAAATAATTTCAGTATTAATTAATTTTAATTTTTTAAGAAATTATTTTTTTTTACATTTTTTAACAAACCTTATTGTGAACACTGTGAATAGAACCTCTGGTGACTTCCTCACCTGTATAAAAATATCTAGGAGACACTGCTGATGACTAACTAGACATCTAAATAAATTTTATTTATTACATTTCTGCATAAAACATTAAAGTTGTGTTATTTTAGCCTCCATGAAAATGGCTGCATCCATAACATCATTTATAAACATGGAAACAGGACAGAATTTTTACGTCTGTCAACATACGGCATAGGGTGGAGTCAACAATTTTCAGATCTGAAAAGCATCAGGGAGATTACCAAACACTTAAGGGAGTCAGGAAGATCTCCCACTCTTCATAGGGTCTCCCTAATATTCATGGAAAGTTGGAAAGCATGTTCCAAATTAATAATAAAATGTGAGCAGGAATCAGCCATTTTGACTCCTGTTTAGAGCTTAATTGAATATTAACATAAAGCTGGGTAAACTCCTCCTGGATTCCAACACAACCGACCACAATATTTAGGCAGATGTAGCACCCGATCTATGCATACACACCTTACAAAGCAACCTCCAGAGCTCCGATATGCATCTACTGTAACTGTTTGCTGAAACGATCATGTCACACACTCTTCCAATCCAACACACTCTTGAAATCTATTCCATACACACTCTTCCAATCTATGGCTGTGAGATGGGTTAGATTGTGGGCCTGGGGCTTAATAGTATTTTTTTTAAAAGGGCACACACTATATAGTATGCTTTGGAGGAGAATGCTGGATCCAGACTTAAGAAATTAAGAGAGAAAAGTTACACCTGGGCAAAACCATGTTGATTTCAGGGGGAGTCAAGTTAATTGTATTCTTTCCATGCAGGAATATATCTTTGAATTGCTTAATGCACACTGATACTGACCAGCTTTACTGTTATGCTGCTTTTTAGACTTGGGATAGGAAACATCACCTCTCAACTCTAATACTGTTTGCAACAGATAAAATATGACTTCCCTGAAATCAACATGGTTTAGCTCAGGTGTAACTAAGTTCATGCACTTAACAAGGTCTGGATCCAGCCCATTATTTGTAAATAATTTTGAAAGATAGCGCTGGTTTCTAATGTTTTGCTTATTTTTTGGTATTATTTGGGGTCTTACAAACCCCTGATCTAACAGCTTAATAGCAGCAGGGAGATTACCAAACACTTCAGGGAGTCAGGGAGATCTCCCACTCTTCATAGGGTCTCCCTAATATTCATGGAAAGTTGGAAAGCATGTTCCAAATTAATAATAAAATGTGAGCAGGAATCAGGCATTTTGACTCCTGTTTAGAGCTTAATTGAATATAAACATAAAGCTGGGTAAACACCTCTACAATCCTCCTGGATTCCAACACAACCGACCACAATGTTTAGGCAGATGTAGCACCCGATCTACGCATACACACCTTACAAAGCAACCTCTAGAGCTCCGATATGCATCTACTGTTACTGTTTGCTGAAACGATCATGTCACCATACACACTCTTCCAATCTATGGCTGTGAGAAGGGCTAGATGGTGGGCTTAATAGTATTTTTAAAAAAAGGACCCTCACTATAAAGTATGCTTTGAAGGAGAATGGGCTGGATCCAGACTTAAGAAATTAATACCCCTTTCAGATCGCAGCCCCGGCAATATCCCGGGTTCACAGACCCGGGATATTGCTGGGGCAGCAGAGGATCCCAGGGTCACAGACCCCGTTTCCCACTGCAGGGCAGACCTGGGGGAATACTGGGAGGCTGGAGACACATGATGGGGAATACTGGGAGCTGGAGACACATTATGGGGAATACTGGGAAGCTGGAGATATGAATTCGGAATACTTTTTCCCGTCATTTTGAAGGGCCTTTTACTAGTAATAGACTTAATTTATATAATGCACCATTATAATAATGAATCAAATATTTCCCCATAATATAAATAAATCATATAGTGCTTGTTATAATAATGAATCATATAGTGGTCCGCATCTTTCCTATAAATAATTATTATTGAATCTTCAACTGTTTAAAAAAAAAATATTATTAAATTTCATATTCACTTTACAGAAGTCTTCTATGTTGATCTATCATCTTTTTGAGCATTTATTTAGATTTGGGATAGGAAACATCACCTCTCAACTCTAATAGTGTTTGCAACAGATGAAATATGACTCCCCTGAAATCAACATGGTTTAGCTCAGGAGTAACTTTCCTCTCTTAATTTCAAGCTCCTCTTAAGTCTGGATTCAGCCTCAATGGACCTAATTCACACTTAAGAATCTTCTTAAAATAAGAACTTAGCAAAACCATGTTGATTGGAGGGGGAATTAATTTAATTGTATTCTTTGCGTGCAGGGCTATATCTTTGAATTGCTTACTGTACACAGATACTGACTAGCTTTACTATTACACTGTTATTTAGACTTGGGCTGGGAAATATCACCTCTCAACACTAGTACTGTTTGCAACAGATGAAATAGGACTCCCCTGCAATCAACATGGTTTAGCCCAGGTGGGACTTTAAGTTCTTATTTTAAGAAGATTCTTAAGCATGAATCAGGTCCTATGTCAGAACCTGAACCTGGAGGAGGGAAGCCATAGATTTCTGTAAGGAGGTGGGGCTTAATGATCCTTTATATTCAAATTGTGTCATTAATCCCCCCTCCTGTCAATCACTCCTGTAATCTCTAGTGTTCCAGAGGATGGGCGGGGCTTGATGACAATGACATTATCAAGTCCCGCCCTCCCTAGTAACTCTAGGAATTACAATAGATATTGATAGCTGGTCAGGACTTGCGGGAGATTTGCAAGCTCTCCTGATATATCGGGAGAACTGCCCAAATTTCTTGAGTCTCTCAGATTTTCAGGGAGAGTCGGAAACCCTTCTTAAGAGTCACAGTAACCCTCTATTTCCATACTTCCTACCCAACCTTCTCTTTGAATCTTTGAATGTACAATTTGTGGTGTAACAATAATAATAATAGACCGGATCCAGACCTAAGTCTGTTAGCCCACTCACGGGCGCAAAATAATGTTACATTACAGTTCCGTATGTTTCAGTTAAGGTAGGCTTGTGGCAGTGTCATTGCCATAAAGCCCGCAGAAGAGAGGGGATGTTCCGGTCCAATAATATTAATAATAAAAGGCATGTCAAATGCATCATTTTATTAAAATAAAACATAGTAACATTTACAAGAATCCTATGAGTTCCTGTAAGTCTTGCTTCAGCTTCACTATAGAATTTAGCTTCATGAGAACTAGGTGCAGAAAAATAACAACTGCAGCCTGAAACAAGCCAGTAAGCGAAAGTAAATAGTTCAACGAGGTTTGAATCGAATATAATTTCACAAGCAATTAACCTTATATTACTAATGTAACTATAGTGACAGGATGCAAGTAAAATAAGTGGACAGTTCAGTGTAAATAAAATCTAAGCACTCAGCACTCCGCTGCTTTGTAAGAATGTCTGTAGCTTGTGTATAGAGATAAGGTTGTTGTTACAGTCATAGTTAGAGGTGACTTTGCATGAGGGCATTTCAGACAGAAGCAATGAAAGTATTATACAACAAAGCCATGGGAGCTAAAGAAGGGCAGGAGCAGGGGCGTAACTACAGGGTGTACAAAGGGGGCAGCTGCTATGGGGCCTGGAAGAGAGGGGGGGGATGTAGCAGCTACCTTTATACAAGCTGTCAGAGGCTTACAGCTTAAAAGCACTCGGTGCTCCATGTATGAGTGCTGAGTACATGTGACACTTGTACAATCCTCCTGGATTCCAACACCCGACTGCACTGTTTAGGCAATCCTAGTGAAGACAGATGTGGCACCCGATCTATGCATACACCCCTTGCAAATTTACCTCCAGATCTCCGATATGCGTCTACTGTAACAATCTGCTGAAAGGATCATAGGCCGGATTTACACATAAGTGTCTGATACGTAGGTGCGAGTACATATGTCTCCGCACCTACATGATGGGGAATACTGAGGGGGGCTGGAGACACATGATGGGGAATACTTAGGGGGACTGGGGGCACATGATGGGGAATACTGAGGGGGGCTGGAGACACATGATGGGGATTACTGAGGGAGCTGGAGACATATGATGGGGAATACTGGGAGCGGGATACACATGCTGGGGATTACTGGAAGCTGGAGAGAAATGATGGGGAATACTGGGAGCTGGAGAGACATGATGGGGAATACTGGGAGCTGGAGACACATGATGGGTAATATTGGGGGCTGGAAAGACATGATGGGGAATACTGGGAGCGGGATACACATGCTGGGGATTACTGTGAGCTGGAGAGAAATGATGGGGAATACTGGGAGCTGGAGAGACATGATGGGGAATATAGGGAGCTGGAGACACATGATGGGGAATACTGGGAGCTGGAGAGACATGATGGGGAATATAGGGAGCTGGAGAGTATGTGTCCGGAAATTTCTTGTTGAAAAGGTGGTAACCCTAGAATTCTCTTGTCCCAAAAAGTGTTTTGCGCATGCGCCGGATGACTCCACCGGCAGGATGAAGCGCCGGATGACGTCACTGACGCGCTGTTTACTACGTGCCTGCCAGAAGACGCCAGCCATTGCGGACCTAGGAGAGTCGGCAAGTGAGAAGTCAGAAGAGCGCCGCGGAGGAGGAAGGAAGGAAAGAGGGACACAAGGGGAAGTAAAAAGGAGAGAGGCTGGAGAAACATGGATGGGGATACTGAGGGGGGCTGGAGTCACATGATGTGGAATACTGAGGGGGGCTGGAGACACATGATGGGGAATACTGAGGGGGGCTGGAGGCACATTATGGGGATACAGAGGGGGTCTGTAGGCACATGATGTGGAATACTGAAGGGGGCCGGAAGCACATGATGGGGAATACTGAAGGGGGCTGGAGGCCCATGATGGGGATACCGAGGGGGGCTGGAGGCACATTATGTGGATGCTGAGGGGGTCTGGAGGCACATGAAGGGGAATACTGAGAGGGGCTGGACTTACAAAGTAATTGGGTCTTTGAGCAATTAATTTAACTAAATAGCACACACTACACATACATTTTGTTGTGATTTTTGCTATTGTAGACTGTAAACTAAAAATGATTTTATTTTAATTTCATATTGTTTGATGGGGCCCCCCCCCCTCAAAATTTTTGCCTAAGGCCCCGCAAAACCTAGGGCCGCCCGTGCGGGTGAACTAGTAGCTCAGAGGTCAGATTTGATGATAATTGCACAAGTGTGTACTCAGCATAAGAGTCACAGTAACCTCCTGTTCCCATTCGCCCTACTCAACCTTCTGTCTGTATATACAATATCATGTGTAATAATAATAATATTAATAAACGGCATGTCAAAGGCATCTTTTTCATAAAATAAAACACAATAATATTTAAAACAATCATATTAGTTACTGTAAGTCTGGCTTCAGCTGCACCACTATAGAATTTATCTTTGTGAGAACTAGGTACTGAAAATTAAAAACAACTACAGCCTGAAACAATGAAGTCAGTAAGCTAAAGTAAATAGTTCAATGAGGCTTGAATTGAATATCATTTCACAAGCAATTAACCTAATATTCCCAATGTAGCTATAGCGACGGGATGCAAGTAACATAGGTGGACAGTTCAGTTGTAATAACATCTAAATACTCAGCAAGCCTGCAATTTGTGTATAGAGATAAGTGGCTGTATGCAGAGCTCCGGCCGCATTTGCAAAGTTTTCCGATATCTTCCACTGTGCATACGCAGTAATTCTGTAACGTAATCTACGTTACTTGTTGCAACGTAGATTGCGCAATGCAGCCGGAGCTCTGCATACGGCCCAAGGTTGTTTGTTACAATCATAGGGCGGGATCCAGACTTAAGTAAGTGCTTGAAATTAGTCACTCCTGGGCTAAACCATGTTGATTGCAGGGGAGTCATATTTCATCTGTTGCAAACAGTATTAGAGTTGAGAGGTGATGTTTCCTATCCCAAGTCTAAATAACAGTGTGATAGTAAAGCTGGTCACTGCCTGTGTGCAGTAAGTAATTCAAAGATATATCGCTGCATGCAAAAAATACAATTAACTTGACTCCCCCTGCAATCAACATGGTTTAGCCCAGGAATAACTAATTTTAAGCACTTACTTAAGTCTGGATCCAGCCCATAGTTAGAGGGGACGTTGCATGAGGGCAATTAAGACAGAAATAATGAATGTCAAAATGTATCAAAAATAATGCAAGTATTTATACAGAAAGATTATACAACAAAGCCATGAGAGCTAAGGAGGGGCAGACCTTCCAACATGACCCATTCCATTAGGTACAAAATACTCTGCTTCTCAGTTTCCGGTAGGTTTTCAGTAACCACCTTCGTTAAAGAGACAAATAGTCTTTTAAATATCAGTTGTCATTGCATCAGGTGTGTGTGACAGTTGGAAAGTGAGGAGCAGAGTACTTTGTACCTAATGGAATGGTCATGTTGGAGGGTATGGAAGGTACGAGCAGGGGTGCAAGTGATTTGACTGCTACAGGGCTCGGAGGAGAGGGGGCTCGTGGCAGCTGCCCCCTCATACATGGAGTGCTGAGCACTCCATGTATGAGGGGGCAGCCACTCCTCTGACAGCTTCGATCAGGCAGTGGCGATCCAGCCCATAGTGAGAGGGGACGTTGCATGAGGGCAATTCAGACAGAAATAATGAATGTCAAAATGTACCAAAAATAATGCAAGTATTTATACAGAAAGGTTATACAATAAAGCCATGACCCATTCCATTAGGTACAAAATACTCTGCTTCTCAGTTTCCGGTAAGTTTTCAGTAACCACCTTCGTTAAAGAGACAAATAGTTTTTTAAATATCAGTTGTCATTGCATCAGGTGTGTGTGACATTTGGAAATTGAGGAGCAGAGTACTTTGTACCTAATGGAATGGGTCATGTTGGAGGGTATGGAAGGGTACGAGCAGGGGTGCAAGTGATTCGACTGCTACAGGGCTCGGAGGAGAGGGGGCTCGTGGCAGCCGCCCCCTCATACATAGAGTGCTGAGCACTCCATGTATGAGGGGGCAGCTACTCCTCTGACAGCTTCGATCAGGCAGTGGCCCCTTTGAACTCCGCCCCCAGTTCCATCCGGCTCCGCCTAGTCTTGCCCATCCTGAGTCTGTCACCTTCCACCCCTAGGTAGGAGATTGGCGAACAGTGTGCTCAGCTTCACTCAGTCTAAACCCTCAGATGGGAAGTGTGAATGCTCATGTCCTTGGCTCTTATCAGGTAACAAGCTTGCTAATGATACCCATTCATGCGGTTATCTGCACCATTAACACAGCTGCAATAAAAAGTCAAATGGACTAGATATTGCTGACTACAGGAAATACAATGTTAAGACACTGACAGACATTTCATAAGGTAAAGATAATTTATAGCAGTGTAAATCCTCCAGTAAAGATTTATAGGAAAGTGTTGTAGGTGTGAAAGATAACATTGTGTCAGAAAGTAATACTATAAGAGAAGAGACCTCCCACCATCTCAGACCTAATCTTTCAAAAACAGAACTAATAATGCATAGTTGCAGACTTTCCCGGATTGTCCGGGAGACTCCTGAAATTCAGGCAGCTTTCCAGGTATCCCGTGAGAGCCGGCAAATCTCCCGCAAGGGACTTGAGGCTCGTGGTTTCCATGAAAGTCCTGCCCCTCTGCCTGGCAACACTCATTTACCATTTACTAGTGTTGCTAGGGGCAGTATGCGTCATCAAGCCCAACCCCCATCCCTCTGAAACCCCGGTAAATGATAGTCAAGGGGTGGGACTTAATGAAGCGATTTGCATAAATCGCGTTGTTAAGACTGCATTTACGCAATCTAAGTTTCTAAAAGAAACGTAGATGACGTTACAAAATTACTGCGCATGAGCAGTATCTCAAGTCGGAAAACACCGGGCACATATGCAATGCGCTTGGTGCTCTGAATCCGGCCCCTGATCTCTCTATTTCTGTTGAGAATACAGAAATTAGTCCTACACAAAAAGTTTGCTGCCTAGGTGTTACTAATGGCCATGAACTGTCCTTTGTTCCTCACATACAATCTGTTTCTAAAGCTGGCCATACACTAGAGCGATTATCGGTCCGATTTTGCAATTATTGTGCTATCGTGCGAATTATAGTTCAATTATTGTGAATTATTAAATATCTGGAATGTGATCCAGATGTTTCCTCTCATGCTTTTACTGGAACTCTTCATAAAATTTTTCTGTTGCACATTATTTTGATGAAATATTGTGAATAGGAAGTATGAACCACAGATGTGTCCCTGATGTAGTTTAGCCGCATATTACTTGCTGCCCGAATACCATACTTTTGATTGGAGCCATCGGTTAACAATTACTGCGTTGGCATTTTGACACTAAATTCGATTTAGAATATACTTTTTGTCAGTATAAATGCCTATCACATATTGTACTCATACACAGCTGACAAAAGTCTTCTAATCTGATATTGTCATTGTCACTGTGGTAATTTGCACCAGTTATAAATCGGTTGCAGTCTCTGGTCCGATGGGCCACTTTGTGAAATAGAGACAGCTGAAAGTTACTTTTCGGCTGTCTCTATTTTGAATAGGGGGCCATTTTAGAAATTTTTTTAATGAATGGGTGAATGTGGCGATCGGCATACTCACCCATTCATTTTCGCAGACCCGCCAGATGACAGCTACGGAGAGATGAATAACCCTCTCTGGGGCATTTTATTAGGGGGTGTCAGGATATAATCAAATATTATGTGTACAAATTAAATATCTGTATATAGAGTGACCTCTGTTTGGCCAGGGTCTGGTGATTCAGGGAAATACCTTGAATGTAGTGGGGCAGAACAAAGTGGTCAGGTTAGGGCTCCGTTGTAAATGGATCAGTTTATTAGGGGGGTCATAAAAGCTAGATTTCCGTAGAAGATCCTCTCCAGACCCCAGATCTGTCGTGTGTCACAAAGGTGGGGACTGTCTGGAGAGGAGTAGGTTTTGGTCTTTAAAAACGTGTGTATGATACATACACAGGGTGCACTTCATGAGATCTTCTGGACGGAAGGAAGTCTTCCATATTCCCTAGTAATCTGCTAATCTCAGG
>WWET01007533.1:34569-44883 GCA_011038615.1 Limnodynastes dumerilii | reverse complement strand
TAATGTCCAGCCTCCAATGTCTGCCCCTTATAATGCCCAGTCTCCAATGTCTGCCCCTTATAATGTCCAGTCTCCAATGTCTGCCCCTTATAATGTCCAGCTTATCTGCATACACTCCCCCTGAGCCCGGCTTAATTACACACTGTTACGCCGGCTGAAGGCTATCCTAACTTCAGCCGGCATAACAGAGTGTAATTACGCCAGACACAGCATCGTAAGTCACTAACCCTGCCCTCCCTGCCTCATTTCCCTGCCTCCCCCGCCCACCTTCCCTAGCTACAGCGTAATTATGGCGAGAAACGCAGATCTTACGCATCCGCCTGCTGTAACTGCGGCGATGGGTGGAGGTCTGGATCAGGCCCAGGGAGCATATCATTGGGGTAGGTTACGGTACAACGCGTAGCGTATTTATGGTAGCGTAATTACTATGCTCTCCCCTAGGCCGTATGTACTTTGGCTGATTTACATTTGCCAAATTTACCGTAACTTTTCAAAGCATAACTACTGACGCACAGAAAGGCTTCACGCACATACACTGACGTTATGTGACCTTAGGTCACACAGCGTCAGTGTACAGCGCGCACCGCCAGGGAGCCAGCCGGAGTTAGTGGAGAGAGCCTGAAACTGCCTGAGGGACAGTCCCTCGTATAAGATGCCCCATTTTTAAGTTAATTAATGCTAAAAATAATACATTAAAAAATACATTTAAAATTGTTTTTTTTTTATTTAGGCTCTAAAAATGCGGTGCGTCTTATACAAGGGAGCGTCTTATACGTGGGGAAATACTGTACTTTTCACCATTTACGACCACATTGCAGTATGTGAGTTCTATGTGCAAAAGTAAATGAAAATGTGCAAAAGAATTAAAATGAATGAACCCCCCTGTGTCAGAAATGTATAAACATTGTAGCCCTGAGTCACAGCTGCAATCAGATCCCCGTCCGCAGTGGCAACAGATGGCAAATCGCTATGTGATCTTAAGTTCCGCGAGTGCGCGAGGAAAGACCACTCCCCTTACACTTATGAGACTTCTGAACCCAGACCCCTATCTTCAAAAGCTATCCTCCTATCTCCCCCCCTATTTTCAAGCCCTTACTGTACCGTTTGAATAAGTTCCCCCCTCCCACTATTTGTACATGTGTACGCATGGCAGCTCACCCCGCCACCGGAAAAGCCTACAGCACGGAAGCCTGGATCCTGAGGCGCCAGATCCTTGCTGGAAGCCTAAGCACACACTTGCGCAGTATTGAAATGCAAACATTTTCTGCGAACAGGGTACGAAAAATGTCCCCATTTCTTATATCTGGATCAGGTTCTTCTTCTATAACTTTTCTTTCCAGATTTTAATCATCATAAAGATCTTTTTAACTAAATAAAAGTTACAATTTAACATAAACCTAATAATTCCCATTACCTTGTGCGCCCATGAAAAAAAACACAATTTCTTGCCTCCTGCACTGTGTAACCTACACGCATGGTAATCTTTGTCTTACTGTAATGCGCTGTCTCATCTTGGAGAGAAGGGACCAGATTCAGAGACTGAAAATAAGAGAGGAAAGTTACTCCTGGGCTAAACCATGTTGATTTCAGGGGGAGTCAAATTGCATCTGTTGTAAAGAGTATTAAAGTTGAGAGGTGTCATTTCCCAGACAGATGACACAACATGCCATATCATTACTTACATTTTCCCCCACAAAACAAAAGCAGAGAAATATAAACTACAAAACAGAGTTTCCTTTACCTTTTCTTATAAGTAATCTTTTACAGGAGTATTGGTATTGGTGATACTCCTTATTAGGGGAAACCAGGCAGGATTCTGGGGGCGCCATCTGAACCTTAAACCGACTTGTACTACAAACTACAAAACAGACAATGAAAACAACTGGAAATAAAAACTGTTGACAAAGCAGGAGATTTGATGATCACTCGTGCTGCTAATCAATAACTCTGGTAATTTAGGATAATTCAATAAACAAATAGATAAACAAACAGCGTCTTTGGAATGACAGTGAAAACGGCAGTTTTTCCTCTCTCGCTCTTTCTCTCTATCTCTCGCAATTGCACCATCGTGTGACCACCATTATCTCACTTCCTTACTAAATCACACACAGGAATAGAAAGTGACTTAAGCAGCTGAACATGAGTGAAACATGCACATGTCACAGTGTTCATCTTTTATACATTTAGAGCACATTTGCACATTGGTAAAGTCATGTTCCATTGAAGGGAGGTTTCAATTTAAAATGAATGGAAATGATAAGAACATGATTGACAACTTTTGCAAATGAATATCAGGGAGATTGTGATAGCACTATGAAGGTGCTGCACCAAAGCGATGTATCCTGTACCACCAAAGGGGTGTGTCCTGTGAATAGCTCCACCCATGAAAGTAATGTATACATGAACTATTGCAAAGGGGCAATAATCCTCTCATAGGAATACAGGATCCCCTCTTGTTCTCTCCCCAAGGCGGGTCCCGAGGGAATGAATAAAAAACAACAAAAGTACAAATTAGTAAAGCGAAGTTTAATATAAAGCCACATAAAACATGAATAAAAGAGTGCAAGTGCTCCAAGCTAGACAAACAATCATACCTTGGTAGAAATCAAGACACCTGATAGATGGTTCCCAGGAATTGGGGCTGATCCATGACCTGTTGAAAGTAGTACTAGGATAACAGTGTTGCCAGGCAGGGAGGCAGGACTTGAGGCCGAGGTTTGCATGAAACCACGGGCCTGAAGCTCTCTGTGAGAGATTTACAGGCTCTCCTGGAATAACAGACTCTCCAACATGACCCCTTCTATTAGGTACAGAATGTTCCACTCCTGATCTTTCAACTGTCAACCTCACCTGGCATTGCTGAATCATCTGATGTTTGAAAACCGTGATTCGCTTCAAGGGTGGTTACCATAGAAACTGATAGTTGGAGGTTCAGGAACAGAATATTTTGGACCTAATGGAATTGGTCATGTTGGAGGGTCTGGGATACCGGGGGAACAGCCCTAATTTCGCTGTCACAAAAACTATTTCTCAAAAAAATGGCAGCATCAGTATTTATTAATTGTTACACGGTCAGTGAATAAATACTTTTAGTATTATTGGGCCTGATCCAGACCTATGCCGATGCGCTGTGCGTACTAACTCACAGCGTATCGGTATGCACGCCCCCTGGGGCCGGCGTAATTACACAATGTTACGCCGGCTGAAGGCTACCCTAACTTCAGCCGGCGTAACAGAGTGTAATTACGCCGGCCACAGCAGCGTAACTACCCAAACCCACCCTCCTGCCCTCATTTGCTTACCTCTCCACGCCTTCCTTGCCTAACTACAGCGTAGTTACGGCGAGGAACAGCACCCTCGCCGTAACTATGCAACAGTTAGGGACGCCCGATCCTAAGGGACGGGTTTCCCTAACTACACCGGGCAACATGTGCCCAGCGCATGCGCAGATCAGCAAAAATGCCGATCTTACGCATACGCCCGCCGTACCTACGGCGGCCGGCATTAGTCTGGATCATGCCTATTGTGAGGGCTGTGAATAAGAGATCCCATACCCTCCAACATTTCAAGGCTAAAAAAAAAGGTACACTTACCTTTCACCAAAGGATGCAAAGTGTTTTTGCCACCAAGGGGTATGTCAGCTAAAGGAGGCATGTCTTATCCCAAGCATGGGGCATGTCTTTCCCTGTCACTAAGTATCGAGTATCCCACATAATTTCATCAGTCCCCCCAGTATCCCCGTCATGTTTCTAGTCCCCCAGTATTGACAATCATGTTTCCAGCTCCCCCCAGTATCCCCCATCATGTCACCAGCTGCCAGAGTATGCCCCATCATGTCTCCAGGCCCCCAGTATCCACCATCATGTCTCCAGGCCTCCAGTATCCACCATCCCTTTTTATTTAACAACCATCCTTATTATTAGGCCTGCCATCCATATATCTGCCCCTTATTATTTGTCCAGGATTCATATGTCCATCCTCTATATCTGCCCCTTTATTTGTCCTACCTCCATGTCTTCCCCTTATTATTATGTCCAACTTCCATATCTGCCCTTTGTATTATTCAGCCTCCATGTCTGCCCCTTGTAATTTGCAGCACCCATGTCTGCCCCTTGTAATGTCCTGTCCCCATGTCTGCCTCTTTATTATTTGTCCAGCCTCCATGTGTGCCCCTTATAATATCCAGCCTCCATATGTGCCCCTTTTAATGTCCAGCCTCTATTGTCTGTCCCTTTTAATGTCCAGTCTCCATTGTCTGCCACTTATGTCCAGCCTCCATGTCTGCCCCTTATGTCCAGCATCCATTGTCTGGCCCTTTAAATGTCCATCCTCCATTGTCTGCCTCTTTAAATGTCCAGCCTTCATTGTCTGCCCCTTATGTCCAGCCTCCATTGTCTGCCCCTTAAGTCCAGCCTCCATGTGGGCCCCTTATGTCCAGCCTCCATTATCTGCCCCTTTTTTCCAGCCTCCATGGTCTGCCCCTTATGTCCAGCCTCTTCTATTACATACCTTTGATGATTTCTCCTTCCTCCGCGGCGCTGCGTCTCACTGACGCTCCCTGGTCCGGTCTGCTGTGGTCACGTGGTGCAGTACTTGTAGTACAGGGCTCCTACGGGAGCCCTGTGGGACCAAATATGTTTGTAGAATGGCAGTGACCACATAGGTTTGGTCACTGCTATTCACAGTAACAGGTTTGGTCCTACAGGGCTCCCGTAGGAGCCCTGGATCACTTGTACTGTGCGGTGTAAGTCCCTGCGCATAAATAGCGCAGCAGGGACTTTACATAAAAAAATTCTCTCTCTCTGATCTCTCGGGACAAGTTGTGAGGCTGGCAGGACAGCAGGACTGTCCCGCATGAATCGGGATACTTGGGAGATCTGAGTTTTTTATTACATCTTGGTCTCCATGAAAATAGCTGCCTTAGTCCTCAATGCAGGGAAATTTGTAAAATCTGTCATACCACAATTCTGGAACTGAATCAGCATCAGGGAGATTGTTAAACCCTTCAAGGAGTTAGGGAGATCACCCGCTCTTCAGGGAGAGCTGGATAATATGGATTAGAGATAGAAGATGGCAGTGTATAAAAAGTGTACCAGCATTTCCCTGCAATATTAATAATTTGCACCCCTTACATTGAAAACATGGTTTGTCTTGAAGAAAATGAACTTGTTTTTTTTTCCTCCTAACATCAGGTTTTAATATATAAAAAAAAAAAATGAAACTTCTGACATGATTAGTGTGATTTAATCAGAGCGGGTCACACTACATGCAAACACATGAGACATCTCACACATAACAAATAGGTTAATTGGTTTAGTGGGAAACTGGCAAAATGACAAGTATTTCTTGGAATTAGTCTTTATGAAAGTATCATTTTAATTAAATTAACCAAAGCATGCCTAACGTCTGAATTAATAGCTGATAAAAGGTGAGAGATATAATGGAAGCTATTAATATCCCAGCAGCTGCTGACTGTAAATATTCTAACTGCCTCCATACAGTGAGGCGAATATTATGGGGGCTCAATCAGTCACGGAGAAAGAGTTATTAGTGTGATATAAAGAAATATTCGCTGTATTGGCAATAACATTTTGTATGTGTATTGTTTTATAGCATACTCTATTTTGGAAAATTTAAAGTTGTATTTTAAAAGGCATTATATTCTCTTTTCTGGTATCTTAGTGATAATTTGGATTTGCTGCTAACCTAAAGGGTCAATCCCTAGCCATTTCTATGTGGCTTACCTCTTCCTTTTTAAATAACGTAGATAGACAGACAGATATGATAGATAGATAGATAGATAGATAGATAGATAGATAGATAGATAGATAGATAGATAGACTGGATAGAAAGATATAGATATATATCTCACTATATGTTTTCACATACATCAATGGGAATATTGAGAACAGCTCACCTGCCATGTCATAGCTCCTCCCATAAATGAGCTCCTAACCTCTGTTCCGATATGTGCACTCAGAATCTCTGTATTCACCTTGGTTAGGGGGTCAGTTCCAGGCATTAAACTCGGCATTAACAACAAATAACACAGGGCCGGATCCAGAATGATTTACGATTGCGCAGTACTAATATTTCCACATCGAATCGCAGCCAATGCTGTGTTCCGTGCGGAATTCAGCATCGGGGGATGGGCCCACTCACCATGTGAGGGTTAGGGTCAGCCTGCCAAGAAGGGAGGGTTAGGGTTAGAATTAGGGAAAGGAGTGGGGGGGGACTATTTTTACTTACTTTTTGGAGCACCGAAAGCTCGGTGCTCCGTTGATTGATTGCTATGCCTCATAGAGACATCTGCAATCGAAATCCCAGCAAGTTCACAACTGGCTGGTAGGAAACGGCCCTATCGAAATAGGGTCGTTCTAACCGGGGACCCACACCCTGTAAGGTAGGATCCTGGAAATCAATTCCACACACAGGAACGATGGAGGCATGTCCTACACTCTTGCTTGTGGATGGTGGATCCTTACCCTGGACCCTTATTTAAGGAATACTGGATCGGACTGAATGTAAGGGATAAACCCAGCCCTTACTGTATGATTTAAATGCCTAAGCCCTCTCACCGCGCTTATCTCATAGTATGGTGGGCTGCCCGGCCTCCCTTGCGGAAGCTGATTTCCACCCGAATGCAGCAGGGCGACTGCGCTCCACTGCAGAAGTATAGGTATGGCGCCTGCGCTGAGAACCAGTCAGGATTTTTTTTTATGGCTGCTGGGCTTAGGCAATTCTTCCCTGGCAGTGAATTATAATAATGTAAGTGGCACATTGTAGAAAGTCTACTGCAGACAGATGTGTGTAATATGTTGGGGTATTCTCATCAGCAGCTGTGAGTGTGCTCATTCAGAGATTACACACCATTAGAAACCAGACTGCTTCCTTAAACCAGAGACTGAAATAATGTGCTACTGTCACACTCAGCACTTCCTTCATATCCAACACATTTGATTGAGAAATGTATTGTTCTTGTTCACATTCTCATTATCTTATATAGAGGGGGCATCAAATGTTCTTGTTTTTTTAACGTCGGCTATTTAGTGTTCTGTTGGGTAGGTGAAAAAGAAAGAAAGAGAGAAAGAATTATTAGATAGATATCAGAAGTAAAATAGATGTTATATGTATAGTTTAGGTAACCTGTGACACTCCAGGTATCCCATAATGCTTTGCCAGGTATCCGCTATAACGATGGTGTTAGAGTACAGTGGGATTGTCCCTACTGACATTTCCTGAGATTCTGGAACTTTCTTAGCAATGGATTCAGTAACGATGCTGCCAGGACCGATGCTAAGTTTCTGGATACCTGTCTAGGCAAAGCTACAGCCCGTCGCCTCCCCCCTTCCCTTTCTCCCGGGCACCCTTACCATTTCTTACCTATACTGCTTCAAAGGTACAGGGGGTCTACTTAGCCATGGTGGGACAGTACTATGCAGGAGCCTTGGCTCAGCTAAAACCCTGTTGTGGCACTTACTTTACCTGCTTAGCCTCTTAGCTGTCATGTTCTAGAAGGCTAATTGGCTAGTAGCACATTTAAACACTGCTGACCCTTGACTCCTGAACACACAAGCCGCCGCAGGGGATTAGCTGAGGCACCTCCATGCCACCACACTCCCCAGGACCTGCAACTGCCTAAACCATGATTCCACTGGGCCTGGATGCTGCAGTTACATCCTGGCCCTTCCGTAACCATGGTGCTCGCTTCATGGAATTTGGCAATGATACAGCTGAAACCATTGATTAACCATCGGCACTCTAAATGTCACCCTATCATACCATTCCCATTCTGCTTCATCCTGTCAGTACACCCTAAATGGCAAGGACAAAATATCAGAGATGGATTCCACTTAAATAAACATTAAGGGAGCATGTGTTCTATTTTTAATCTTTTCAAGCGTCATCTACTGTAGAAAGATTATTAAATCCAACAGGTCTCGTACTTCAAGGAGGAAGGTTTACCAGATGAAGCATTAAAAATGCAGACAACCCCAGGCTACATGCTCCACAAAGGAAATCTCTGTGTATAGAAAATGTTTATGTGTCAGGATGTCCTATGAATACTGATATATTTTCTGCTTCAAGTTCTTCATAGTTTTATACAAACATATATATGAACAAATTTGTTGGCATCCTTCCATGAAATAAGAAAGGCCATGTTTATATGAAATACCTCACAAAAGTAATTGTTCTCTATCATTGTTCATTCCATGTGTAACAGAAATGAGACTTTGCATTCGAATTTTGATGCAATAGAATAAATAAAATAATAAAACAATTAAAAATATCATGAAGAACAATGATGGGACCCTAATACTACCTAATATTTTGTTACATATCCATTAGCAGCAAATAGCAATGCGCTCCAGCTGTCTCCGGTTTGATGGATGGTTTCTCCTAACTGCGGGGCCGATCCAGAGGTGAGTGTACACCAGCCAATGTGACGTTTTCTCTGGGATGTAGTCAGTGTACAGCAGGCATGTCAAACTCGCGGGCTGCATGTGGCACAAATGCTTTTGTTTTGCAGCCTCATTTCACACTGGGAGGTCTGGGAGGTTGCTGAAAAGGGCCTGCTATCGGCCACCGCAGCAGTTAAACAGGACAGCTGATAGCAAAGCCCTTTTCAGCTGTCCTGTATAACTTCTGCATGGGCCGACAGCAGGATATAGATTGTTTTATGGCCCGCGTTACACAAAAGAGCTGGAAGACGGAGTGCACCTGGGTGGAGAGACACTGATGGAAGGCATCTAAAGTAAGTAAGGTATAAACAGGGGAGCCTGGAGACTAATGAATGGGGATTACTGGGAGCTAGAGCCATATGATTGGGGAATACTGGGAGCTGGAGACACACAATGTGGCATACTGGAAGCTGGAAAAACATGATGGCGAATACTGGGAGCTGGGGAGAAATAATGGGGATACTGGGAGCTGGAGAGACATGATGGGGAATACGGGGAGCTGTGGAGAAATGATTGGGAATACTGGGAGCTGGAGACACTTGATGGGGGATACTGGGAGAGGGAGAGACATGATGGGGTATACTGGGAGCTGGAGATACATGACTGGGAATACTGGGAGCTGGAGACACTTGATGGGAGCTGGAGACGCATGACTGGGAATACTGGGAGCTGGAGACACTTGATGGGGGATACTGGGAGATGGAGAGACATGATGGGGAATGTTGCGAGCTGGAGACACATATGGGTATATCCAGAACTACATACGCGAGTGAACTTACGCTAGCTGCTTGCGTAAAAGCGCCCATTAGTACTTACTGCGCATGCACCCAGCAGATGTTATGGCATGTAACTCAGAGCGTAAAGGCCAGACACGTATCATCATCATAGCTACGTACGAAGGGGCGTGCCAGCCATTAGACACCCGTAATTACGCTTCGGAGGCGGGGTAAGGCATTTGAATCATACAGTATGGGCGTGCTTAGGTGCGTAAGTACGTTCAGCCATTACGGCCGGCAGGAGTTACTCTTGGAAAAGTTAATGTAGGGTGTGGAAAACACAACACGGCTAAACTACATACAGCCGAGGGGAGTGACAAGGGGAGTGCATAGAGAATACGCTACGCTAGGAAACATAATGGTAACATAGCTCTGGATCTGGCCCATGATGTGGATACAGGGAGCTGGAGATACACGATGTAGATACTGGGAGCTGGGGAGACATGATGTGGATACAGGGAACTGGGGAGACATGATGGGGAATGCTGGGATCTGGAGATACACGATGTAGATACAGGGAGCTGGGGAGACATGATGGGGAATGCCGGGATCTGGAGATACATGATGTAGATACAGGGAGCTGGGGAGACATGATGTAGATACAGGGATCTGGAGATATACGATGTAGATACAGGGAGCTGGAGATACACGATGTAGATACAGGGAGCTGGAGATACACAATGTAGATACAGGGAGCTGGAGATACATGATGTAGATACAGGGAGCTGGGGAGACATGATGGGGAATGCTGGGACCTGGAGAGACATGATGGGGCCGGATTCACAACACCAGACATATTGCAAGTACGTACGGTGTTTCCCGATATTTGATACTGCGCATGCGCAGTATCTTTTTCTCGTAATCTATGTAATTTTTCGTTACTTAGATTGCGTATATGCGGTCTGAAAGACGATGCATGATGATTCCGTCACCTGGATCGGGCCCTGGATGCTGGATTGGATCAAGATCACGGCTCATAAAGGGCCAAGTTTATTTTCTTCTGCGTTCTTGGGTGTTTTTAGCTGTGTGTTTTGGGTCATTATCCTGCTGTAAAACCCACGACCTGTGACTAAGGG
>WWET01007533.1:2579-19169 GCA_011038615.1 Limnodynastes dumerilii | reverse complement strand
TATATATATATAGATATAGATATAGATATATAGATATATATATATATATATATACATACATACATACAAACATAAATAAAGACAAACATATATACAAAATTAGACACTTTATTAGCAACATAAATATGTAAAAAAAAACCATTAAAATCGCAAACCAGTTGTAGAAATATACATCAGTATAAATAGAACAATTCGAAATATAAATCAGTATAAATGTAAAAATTCGAAATAAACATTGTATAAATAGAGTAATAATCGAAATTAACAACATTATAAAATAGAAATATTCGAAATAAAGACATAATCGAAATAGAGATCATCGAAATAAAAAAGCAATCGAAATTGACGTCATCGATCCGAAAAATTCGAAATAGAAACATATTCGCAATTGGGATGATTCGAAATCGAGAATATTCGCTGTAGAGCTATTTCGCAATTGAGAATATTCGCAATCGAGCGCATTCGAAATATATACTTTCGATCTTTAGCGGTATGAATAGAAAATTTCGAAAATCGCGTTTTCTAACCGGGGACTGACTCCCTGGGGGGACCGCTGTAATACCTACCCTAACGCCATCTTCAGATGGCGTTATTTAACTTGTCGGTGCGGATTGGTAAAATTCATGCCGACACTTTGTAATTACACTGATCAGCCGGTCCGCATTCATTAGAGCAGGCCGGCAATTGTGAGTGCAGAAGCTGATGATCGCCGTGGTTTCCATGGCGATCATAGCTTTGCAAATTGTTTACACATCGTTTTCAGAGATAAAGACCGTTTTCAGGTGTAAAATGATCTTTATCTCCTGAAAACGATATAGTAAATGGACCTTCAGGTGTAAAATGATCTTTATCTCCTGAAAACGATATAGTAAATGGACCCCCCAGTGTGGTCCGCCCACCGTGATGCCGCTGCATCACAGCAGGGACTCGCAACACGCAGGACTAATTCGTGGCTAACTTATGCACCTAGCGGGCTGTGCATAAGTCAGCTGGTTCCAGCCCTAATCTACAGTTTAAAATGACAGCTGTTCAGAACATGAGTGCTATGAGCAAAAGCTAAAAATTCCACTGTATGCAAATAAATAAAATGACTTTGAACCCATCACACTGCAACATGCTCTGTCAAGTGTACACAAGAACCTCTTTTTGCTGTTATTCTCAAGAAGTCACGGACAGGACAGCAGCTGTTTGGCTGTGTCATTGAGGAGGGCAGAAGGGTAATTAGCACCTGAGAGCTGAGCTGTTACACTCCAAATGATACTAAATAAAGAACACTGTTAAAACAGACCATAAAACCATTGAGCAGAAATGGAAACTGAGTTTCAGCACTGCATGTAAACTAAGGGAAGAAATCTACAGTAGGTGTTTCTAGAACCTCATACGTATGGAACTTAACACCAAAGTCACTAGGACAGAAGATAAAAGATTCATCATGAATAATGAGTCCTCACCAAAGCAATGCTCTCATCAAAGCATTCTCAAGGGGATTAAACAATTTTCAGCATTAGCCGTCACAAACAAAAAAAAGGAAAGATCTCTTCTGTATATCAAAGATGAACAAAGAGATGATAAATGAAGCAATCAAATGTAATTAAAAACTGTCAGTGAAAAGTTTAAAACACTATAAGCTATGAGTGGGATAATTTAAAGCTTTAAAGTAAAGGACAGGGGGTTCATATACAAAATACAGTATTATTAGAATTTATATTGAGAGTATTGGGCAAAACAGATGTAAGTGTAGATGTAATCAGATCCACTAAGCAGTTTAAGCAGCTGTCTAGGGCACTGGTATTATGGGGGACGACATACTACGGAACACACAAGCCGCCGCTCAGTTAATCCCCTGCAGTGGCTTGTGTGTTCAGGAGCCAAGATTCATATGGTCAGATGGGTGTATGAGAGTTTACCAGTGTATCAATGAACATAATAATATAATGACAACAATGATAATAATATAGACTATAGCATCACTGTGACCCTGCTTATTCAGGCAGGATTGAATCCCCAGAAGGATTATCTGAGGGCATGTGTAATTCAGACTCAACTGAGCAAAGTTCAGTAGCTAGAAAGAGAATTATTTACAGTTTATACCTAAGATGGGAAAGTAAACATAGAACTCACTCTCAAATGAGTGTTAATAATGTTAATGTGTAAGAGATGTCAGACTTTTCCCTTACCTGTAAACAAACAGAATGTTCCAACCATCTCTCTGCAGGACTAGAAAAGTAAATCCAGGACTCAGGGGGTGCGAAGGGTGCTGCTGCTGCGGGGCCCAGAGCAGAGGAAGGGCCCATGGTAGCCACTCCCACTGCACTGTAAGCAAGCTCCATGTGTGGCGACCACTGTTTTAGGCTGTCAGCCTCTGACAGCTTCTATCAGGCAGCCATCCTGCCCTGACCCCACCTAGCTCCACCCCCAGTCTCATCTGGCTTTGCATAGTCTCGTCCATTCAGACTTGGGCCCCTATCTCCTTCCTATGGGGCCAGAGTCTGTCACTTTCTGCCCCTGTTCCAAACTCCTGCCACATTTATTACATCTGACTAGCAGAACAAATCCCTCCTAGTCTTACTTATTTCCCCCCATGTGTCACTTGAGCTGTTCTTTCTTAGTGATGAAGAGCCTGATCCAGAACTACTACTGATCCAGATGTTGCCCGGCGTCGCTATGGCAACGCCTGTCCGTAGCAGCGCCGTAGGGACGCTGGAGGGGACGTCCCCAGCGTCCCTACGTTCAGGTTAGTGTTGCCCGGCGTCACTACGGCAACGCCCGATCGTGGATCGGGCGTCCGTAGCAGCGCCGTAGGGACGCTGGAGGGGACGTCCCCCAGTGTCCCTACGTTCTGCCTATGTAGATGGGCGGGGGGTATATAGTTAAATGATGGTGGGAGGGTGGGCTAAGCGGCCATACTCTTCTGTGCAAGCGGGGTAGCCTTCAGCCGGCGTAAGGAAGGGGCCATACGCCCGCACAGGGGGAGTGTCGGTGAAAGTGAGCGCCGATACGCTGTGCTTTAGCAAGCACAGCGCATCGGCGTAGCTCTGGATCAGGCCCAAAGACACACAAGTGAAGATCCCCGGACCCCATATCAAGGGAACTGGCAGATGTCTTGGTTGGAGGGGTATGCACATGCAGTTCATTCACCAACAGTGCTCAACACCTGGTCAAGGACCCAGCCCAGCCAGTGGTGGGCCAAGGTAAACCTGCTTTAAGGGTATTACAATAGAACATTACATTTTACAGGCAATAAGAAAGGAAAGCATTTAGTATTGAGGGTATTAATGAAGTCTGAATTCTTTAGCCCTGTCCTCTGTAGTATCATTTAAAGGGCCTGGTTGAATAGCCAGTATTCTGGAGGACATCAAGGTTTACACAGTTTGCAAATATAACACACACATAATGGACTAGTTTTATATTTACCCTAATTGTCTAATTGTCTTCACAAGCTTTCCCAAGCATATCATTGGTTCTTTATTTATTCTCTGAACTCTAAATCAGTTATATGAGTCAGGTCACTACCAAGGACTTGTATTATATTATGTATTATAATGTATTACAAACAGCACTCCATATTAATACATGGAGTGCTGATCATTGTTTAAAGTTAGCTTGTCTGCACTGCACACATACCAAACCGAGGGCAACACATTCCACCCCTGGACCCTTTAGAGTTTTTGAACAACTAATTTTAAATGAATATACAGTAATGTATGGTCCTAATCCGCAATAAGCCAATGATTGGGGTTATAGGACCTAATTCACATCAACGATTTTTTCAACTTACTTGCTTAGTTTTCCGATCAGAAGTACTATCCATGCATAGTAACTATTTTACGCTATCTACATAGCGTTTCTTTACATAGATTGTGTACATGCAGTCTTTAAAGACACAATCTACATAACGAATGCCATTTTTGTAATTTTTTGCACAATTTAAAATTTTGTCTTTTTTTTATTCTATTTAAATTGCTATGAATTCTTCTAATAGCATATCTGATGTGTTTTTGGCGTTATATTTTGGACCAATTTTGGGTATTGGAACTGTTCCAGTTGTTTACTTTTTTTTTTTATTGTTTCCCCAGGACAAATACCTTATTCCTTCGGCCAATGTCGGCAGGACGTTCTATTGGAATTGATTTTTATAGTTATTTGTATGTTTATAATGGGATCAATTGTGTGTTATCGTAATTTGGAATCCAAACACTCTCCACCCCTCTTTTGATTTCATTGGACCACATGACTTGGCCCTGAACTATATAAGAAGATGTCTCATCTACCCCTGTCACACCTTGAGAAAGGCTCTGCAGGAGGGGAGTTCTGAGGACCAGACCACCTGTTACAGCCAGAAATTTGTTCTTTCACATCTACCCGCTGTTATTGAACTTTCCTCTGTCATCGGAGGTTCATCAGACCCCACACAGGGGTAATTTCTACAACTTTATTTATTTGTTTATTATGAAGCTAGAAATGTATTCATAAAAATTCTCCATAAATGAGAAGACGTTGTGTCCGTGGAGTCCAAGGAGAGTGTTTTTATATGCATTAAGACAAAGTATGTGTACCGCCAGTGGAGTTTAAGGAGATCGGTTACACGTATAAAGCCCAAGGGGCAATATTAAGGCATAACATCAGTGGAGTCCAAGGAGTTTGTTTATATGCATAAAGTTTTGTGAGTTATATTTTACTTCATATATATTTTGGTGACAAGGGTATTGCACAAGATCTTTCTCCCTTTTGTCTCTCCCACATACATGGTGATACCGACTACAAGAGGGAGCCACGTTTGTGGAAGTTCAAGGAGTTTACTTTCATGCATAAAGCCCAAGGGCCAATATTATGGTGGTATCGGCTACGAGAGGGCGTTATTTCGGTGAAGTCTAGGAATTTATTAACTTTGTGGACAACAAGAGGAACCACCGTATTTTACATGCATAAAGCCCAAGGAGCTGGAATGTGAGTAATATTCGCACTCTCATATATATATACCTTAGTGTTATATATTGCACAAAGAGTCCTCATTTTCTGTTTATTTTCATATCATCATCATCGGAGATCAACTATTTTGGAACGATCAGTATCTACATACAAGAAATCAGAACGCATTCCATCTGTTTCTACCATATAAAGAATTAAGAACACAACAATCTATTTTAAGTATTTCCTTTTTATTATTTCTGTATCCTATTTTCTAGTGCACCTAAGTTAAATCATTTTGTTTCTAGCACTAAAACAATTTATTTAATCAATTCATATAGAAAACAATTATATAAAAAACAACTATTTATAAAATCACCAATCAATTTGCTAATACAAATGATTCCAATAATGATATGTGATACTTATCAAAAAACTATATGCTCAATGCAGCTTGTTATGATTCAATTATTTGCACAAACCCTAAAGTTCAGTAAATAATGGTAAACATTCATCTCACCCGATTACTGTCCAGATAGTTATACTCTACAGTTTGGCCGGTCCGGTTTTCAGTGTTTCTATGAGCGGGATAGTGTGAGAGCAGGTTGTATCCTGAAATGGATAGAATGCATATAACTTTCAGACGAGGGGCCAGATTTACTAATCTGCTCGTTTGTAAAATTGGAGATGTTTCCTATAGCAACCAATCAGATTCTAGCTCTCATTTTTTACATACTAGAGAATGTCAGCTAGAATCTGATAGGTTGCTATGGGCAACATCTCCCCTTTTCCAAACCCACGGCTTAGTAAATCAGGCCCGAGGAGTACAACTCGCAGGGATATCTCTTAGTTGAACGTTGAATTGTAAAATCTGGTGCAAACAGGGGATTCATCGTCCTAAGGTCTCCTGGGGTGAATAAGATGAAAGACCCTTAATATTTGGAGAACTAAGGTAGGGGTCTGCTCACAGATGGCAGTGCGAGCAAAGGGATGGCATACCCTCACAGAAGAATGGAACCAGCAAGGAACCATTAGAACTCCAACTGCAATGTCAGCTGAAGTCTGGATCCAGTGCGTTTAACAGATAACAGTCAGACGATGGGGCTATTATGTAGCATGTGGCCGCATTAACGGCTAGTGATGCATGTGAGGAGCTAAATGGAACTTATTCTGTTTTTTTCCAAGTTTAAAAAGAAAACTCAAACTCAAAACTTTTTTTTTAGCTTCTTTGTTTTTTCACCTTAACATTTCTTTACAATTTTAAGACTAACCCTCTTGCAAAAATACAAAAAAAATATATATATAAAGTTTTTGTGTTGTGTTGCAGCAATGTTATATAGACCTACTGTAGAAAAACAATTACTTTTTATGTTTTGAAGAGGCTTAACAAGGCTTTTCAAGTATTAACATTAAGGATTTTTTTTTATTACATTTAAGAAAAATAATGTGATTACTTCTATGGCTCTGTCAGCTTTGACCACAGACGACTAAATAGTAATTATGAGGGATTTGTGTTTTAGACAACATCACGTAAAAATAAATCACATAAATAAAAATCTACAATAAAAAGCCTCACAACACTTGCAATAAAGAGTTTAAAGCTGACCTCCAGCTCACCTTGCTTTAAATGGAAGTAACCAAGAGCAAGCATTCATTCTTCCTGAACGTCTGCCAGGGAGACAATTTCATAGATTCATAAATTAGTGCTTTGAATAAACATTTCATAATGATGATGTGAATGTGTATTTTCCTTCCATCGCCTTCACAATGCATTTTATAACTACACCAAGCAGAGTTACATTATAAGTCCCATCAGTGTTTTCTGTTCACCAGCTGCGGAGGGTAACAGCCTTGACTGGAGTTGGTGCTGCCCCAGTAGCAGAAAAATATCAGATGACCTAAAAAGTGAATGTCACCACAACCTTTTTATTTCAGTTGATCCTCATGAATTTCCCGTTTACTGGATTTACCTTTTAGTGGGAGGGACAGATGCAGCATGGATTCACTGGGGGAAGATCATGTCAAACAAATCTTATTGAGTTTTTTGACTGGGTCAGTAAAGTATTAGATAAAGGGGGAGCTGTAGACATATCTTATCTAGATTTTAGCAAGGCTTTTGACACTGTGCCACATCGCAGACTGTTAAATAAGCTGGAAACTTTGGGATTGGACTTAAAGATAGTTGCATGGATACAATCTTGGTTACAGGATAGACAACAAAGAGTTGTAGTAAATGGAATCCCTTCTGGGGATGGTAAGGTAACCAGTGGAGTACCCCAGGGTTATTTTATATCTTTATAGGTGATATTGCCTGTGATATCGATGGAAAAATATGCCTTTTTGCAGATGACACAAAAATATGTAACAGGGTAGACACACCAGGAGGAGTACACAAAATGAGGGATGATCTAGGTAGACTGGAGGAATGGTCAAGAGTGTGGCAACACAGGCCATGGTCCATGGCCTGTGTCACAAATCATACCAAGAAAGGCTAGAGGAACTAAACATGTATAGCTTGGAGCAGAGAAGGGAGAGGGGGGACATGATAGCAGCTTTCAAATACATCAAGAGTTGTGACCGAATAGAGGAGGGGGCATTTTTCAAAAGAAGTGTTATGGAACAGAGGGCATAAATATAAACTGGAGGGTGGTAGATTCAGAGGAGATATGCGAAAAAATGACTTCACTGAAAGGGTTATAGATAAGTGGAATAGCCTCCCATCTGAGGTGGTTGAGGCTAACACAGTAGAACAAGTGTAAACATTCATAGGAAAATGAAGGATATCATAAATCTCAAACTAAACAGGGTAAAATAGGGTCTAGGGTCGAAATACATTTCTATATTCAAATCCTGTCTGCAATGATATATCCAGCATTATGGTGTCAACAAATCATCTTCAAAATGGCAACTACATGTCTTTGACAGTCACGGTAGCTGTGCATGGCCTCGTGTCTGTGGGAATCCATGCTCATTCTTACTGCCTTGTAGGTGGAATATCGTTCCCTTTGTCCTTCAGATGCAGTGTAGACAGTCACGTTATTTTCATTTTACTTATATTTCACTGGAACAATGCTGCCATTTCACATAAGAACTATCTGGTGGACTTCCCGGGTGAGCTTCTGCAAGCATTTGCTTGTGACTTTAAACAACATGTAAAAGCGTCTACTGACTTTCCCTGTGGCTTTTTCTCCTGTGGTTATCAGCACAGGCTGAACCAATGTGACTGAGCACAGTTATATCAGCTCACTAGAAACCCGTGACATTGTTGACTGACCGGCAAACTGAATCAGGCCCATGGTGTCTGTCATGGTTAATTTTTTATACCCTTGTGCTAGAATGTGACACAATACACAGAGCCAGAAATTGCTGCTGAAGTATTGTGCATGTGTTACACACACTGGGGCTGATCCGGATCTCAACACAACTGCGCCGCAAACTACGCAACGTCTATGTAACGCATGTGGCACCGCATTCAGATACGTTTTTGCGCGGAGTTGCGTGCATATTTTTAGGATCGGAGTAACGGCGCATGTGTAGTAACTTTATTTACGCTATTTATGTTGAATTTACGCATGGAAGTCCGTTAGGCACGTACTTGTGAATCGCACTTGGGGACATACGTGCGGAGGGGGCGTGGTTAAAATCTGTATGGACAAAGTTATGTTAAAGTGGGTGGGGGGAGGCATTTAAATTACCATTTGAGGGCGCAGTTAGCTACATACGCACGTACATAAGTATTATACGCACATAAATGCACACGTAGAGATAAGGGTGCTATATGGAAGCGGAAGGCAATGAATACCCTTCCGTGTAAGAGGAGTGTCATGGGTGCTGGCTTGTAACGTACGTGCGTATAATTGCGTGCCTTTAACTGACGGATCTGTGAATACCGCCCATTATTTAGTAAAAATAAAAATGTAATTTATAAATAATAATGGGCAGCTGTCCAGGCCTGGCAACAGAAATCTTGGGGCCCCGGAACACTCATGTATTTGGGGGCCCCCCCATCCCTCCTCAGTAGTGTATTGCATGGGTCCCTCTAAAGCTTGGCGCGTGTCACAGCTATGCCCCTTGCTGTCTGCTATATTATGAATAAAGCTGGGTACACACTGGAGGCTTTTCTGTCAATTGTTGTGCAAAATCATATGATATACAGCAGTTTCATGCGGCATCTTACCAGTGTGTACTGTGGAATCGTTACAAACAGCATCTGATCGTGTGATTTGATTTTTGGGAGCGACTAATAACGAAACAGCTGCAGTTAGGGTTAGGGCTTAGAATGTGGTGGCAGAGCTGAGCTTAGGGCTTAGATTGCGATGGTGGGACTGAGGTTAGGGCTTAGAGGTGAGGCATCTGAGGTGGTTGAGGTAACGCAGTAGAACAGTGTAAACATGCTTGGGATAAATATAAGGATATCCTAAATCTCAAGCTAAATTAAGGGTAGATAGAGTATAGGGTCAGTATAGTTTTAGATAAACAACTGGGCAGACTGGATGGGCCATGTGGCTCTTATCTGCAGTCACGTTCTATGTTTCTATATTTATATTGCTTCCATGTAAAGAAAATTGTCAGTTTCTAAAGTTACACTAAAGGAGAACACCTGACTTTATGTAAGCAATTAACCAACAGATTACTGGCTATTGAAAGGACAGAGGACAGGATCCTAATTTACACTAAAGGTGGTGGAGTTCTGTGAGTAACACGGTTATGCAGTGCCTTGATGTCCCTTTATGTATCATTATGTATCAAGTCCCAGTGTGGACCTAAAGTGCAGTCGTGACCTGCTCTCCTGGGAGTCTAGGGACCAGATTTACTAAGCTGCGGGTTTGGGAAAGTGGAGATGTTGCCCATAGCAAACAATCAGACTTTAGCTGACATTCTCTAGTGTGTAATAGGAAAGTGAGAGCTAGAATCTGATTGGTTGCTATAGGCAACATCTCCACTTTTCCAAACCCGCAGCTTAGTAAATCTGGCCCTAGGAGCGTTATTTTCTGGAGACTACTGAATGTTACGAGAGAGTTGGCAAATATGAATAATATGATATCCTAATTTATTACATGGTTAGAAAATTGATTTATTTGTCTGTCTCCACTGTTTTTTTTTCAAGGCGACATAATCTACAGAGCATCAGTCAGTCAGCACTACAAGTTATACAAGAAAACAAGTACATATAAGGTGCAGACAATGACTTGGGAAGGGATTCTTCTTGTCTACAGGGATGCTGCAAACTACACATAATAGGAGTGTATATTTTTTGCTGGATCCTGTCCTTCTCTGGCCACTTCCTACTCCAAGGGAACCCTCTCCCCAGCCCTTCGAGACTATAGAATAATTGTACATTAAGGTCTGGCTTCACATAGTAGCTCAATTCTTAAAACAACGTACGTAAGATGAAAACTACGTAACTGTGAAACCTAAATGTCTAACGCACAATTTTTCTTGGAGCTTAAATCATATCATTCAGAAAATTGGGGCATATGTGTATATTTTCTATCACTATCCCAATGTTTGTATCACAATATTTCTAAAAAGTGCTACAATAGGTGAATGCTAATGCCTCAGAGGATGTGTCATCCAGAGTGACCGGCTCACCCATGTTATGGATGATATTTTGTGTTATCTCATACTAGATGCTTTTTCCCTGCAGGGTACTTGGGGTAATAACCACTGTCGTCTTTTTATATTTATACCCCTTTCACATCACCACTAAAAACCCAGGTTTTGGCAAAAAAAAAAAACTGAGTTCTGTACGCTAGAAGATCTGTAGGGGGAGGGGAGGGCAGCACTTGACTTCCGCGTTCCTGATCCCCGCAGACAGGCAGGGAAAGGCATGTTACTTAAGTGCAGATCTGCTTTAGGATGGATACAGATCGTGCAGAGAAGTTAAGGCAGAGCTAGAACTCCGCACGAGTGAGTGGGGTGACATTAGAGTGCACTCACCTCTTCCATGCGGTATACGCATCTGGATCTTATTCAGCCTCCATTTGTGCCCCTTCAGCATGTCCAGCCTCCATTTGTGCCCCTTCTGTGTCCAAACTTCATTTGTGCCCCTTCTGTGTCCAGTCTCCATTTGTTCCTCCTATTGTATCCAGCCTCCATTTCTGCCCCTTCAGCATGTCCAGCCTCCATTTGTGCCCCTTCTGTGTCCAGCCTCCATTTTTGCCCTTATTGTGTCCTGCCTCTATTTGTGCCCCTTTAGTATATCCAGCCTCCATTTGTGCCCCTTCTGTGTCCATCCTCCATTTGTGCACCTTCCGTGTCCAGCCTCCATTGTGTACCGCCTCCATTTGTGCTCCTATTGTATCCAGCTGCCTTTGTGTCCCTATTGTGTCTAGTCTCCAATGTGTCCAGCCTCCATTGTGCCCCTTATATTTTAATGGTTACTTACCTTTGCTGTCTTCTTTCTCTTCCTCCGCTGGAATGATGCTGCCTTCAGCGTCATTCACATAGACTGTAGTGGGAATACAGGGCTCCTATGGGAACCCTGTAGGACCAATTCTATTTCCATAAATAACGCTGCCTCATATGTGAAACAGGTTTGGTCCTACAGAGCTCCCATAGGAGCCCTGTATTCCCAGTACAGGTTCTATGATTGAAACTGGCCATATCATGCGGCCGGCATCAGTGTGAGCAACGTTCTATGTGACCGTGGCCTGAGGATGGGGGGCAGAGAGTCCCAAAGGGGGCCTACCCTGCTGGGTGCCCCCCTTTAAATCACCTTTAAGTCACCTTGGGGTGCATCCCGTGCGATTGCACGGCTTGCTAGCCCCTAAAAACTGCCCTGTGCAGGACATGGATACCAGGAACTGCCACGTATACCGGGAACAGTAAATATTACAGAATGTACCCCGGTAAGAGTAAATGGGCCTGATCCAGAGCTACGCTGGGCCGCTGTCCGTAAGTACAGCCAGCGTAGCTCTGGTGCACTCCCCCCACACTCCCCCTGTGGCCGGCGTAATGACCCACTGTTACGCCGACTGAAGGCTACCTTAACTTCAGTCGGCGTAACGGTGGGTAATTACGCTGACCAAAGGATCGTAAGGCCCTAAACCAGCCCTGCCTTCCTAATCTCCCTCCCCCCGCCTACCTTACGTAACTACAGCGTAGTTACAGTGCTGCACGCCCCTTTGTCCGTAACTATGCTGTAGTTAGAGATGCCCGATCCAGGGCTCCCTGAAAAATTACGCCGGGCAACATCTGCCCGGCGCATGCGCAAAAAGGCAGAGATGCCATTCTTATACATTCTGCCGCCATACCTATGGCGGCGGCCGTAGGTCTGCATCAGCTTCAATGGGCCTGATCCAGACCTACGATCGCGTCCGTCATCGAGCGTAGCGTATGATCGCCCGGGCGTATAAACTTTCTCGCCCATGACACTCCCATTGATTGTACCTACTTACGGCGGCTGAACCCTACCCTAAGTTTTTCCAGCGTACGTGCGAATTTTCGTACCGATACGCTGGTTGTACTGGGCTTAGCATGCCCATACTGTACAATTTAAATGGCTATCCCCGCCTCTGTGTAGTAACTCGAGCGTCCAGACTATCGTACGCCCCTTAGGTGAAAAATACGCCGATAATACGCTTGCTGTACGCTCATGTCCTTCGGACGACTGGAAGTTGTCATACTGCACATGCGCAGTGCGTTTTTTCTCCCGTTTTTACGCTCCCGACCGGCGTACGGTCGCTTGCGGTAGTAGGTCTGGATCAGGCCCAATGTCACAGAATGAACCCCAGGAAGAGTAAATGTCACAGAATGAAGCCCAGGAAGAGTAAATGTCACAGAATGAACTCCAGGAAGAGTAAATGTCACAGAATGTGCCCTGTGAAGAGTAAACGTCACAGAATGAACCCCAGGAAGAGTAAATGTCACAGAATGTACCCCAGGAAGAGTAAATGTCACAGAATGTACCCCAGAAGAGTAAATATCACAGAATGTTCAATGGGAAGAGTAAATGTCACAGAATGTACCCCGGGAATAGTAAATGTCACAGAATGTGCCCCGGGAATAGTAAATGTCACAGAATGTGCCCCAGAAAGAGTAAATGTCACAGAATGTAACCCAGGAATAGTAAATGTCACAAAATGTTCCCCAGAAGAATAAATGTCACAGAATGTACCCCAGAAGAGTAAATATCACAGAATGTTCAATGGGAAGAGTAAATGTCACAGAATGTACGCCAGGAATAGTAAATGTCACAGAATGTGCCCCGGAAAGAGTAAATGTCACAGAATGTACCCCGGGAATAGTAAATGTCACAGAATGTATCCCGGGAATAGTAAATGTCACAGAATGTATCCCAGGAAGAGTAAATATCACAGAATGTTCCCCGGGAATAGTAAATGTCAGGTTGTCGGAAATAGAATTTTGTCTTTGTCTCTCTGCAGAAATAACTTTTCCTTTACTTTAATTCTGTCACATTCACTGATTGAACAATTGACATTAGGCTATTGGCTGTATAACTGAACAGCAGCTACATCCCAAAAGTTTCCTTTCTAAATTTCACTTCCAGTCATTATAAGTGCTATTATATGGTAATAATGGGGCAGATCCAGAACTACGCTTTTCCGCGATTTTCCGCGTGGCGGAGACGTAAATTTGCAGATTTGAACGCACTGCGCATGCGCACCATAGAAAATACGCACATTCACGTAGCGTAATTTTGGACGTATGGGTGATTCACGTAAATACTTACGTGTAGGCGTGCCAAATTTACGTTAGTCAACAATACGTGCGTTTTACGTGAAGTAGGCGGGGGGTGGTATTTAAAGTGTACAGTATGGGCGTGCTAAGCTGCGTACGTTCGCGTAGTCAGTACGTCCGTTAGCGGACGTATGCTGTTACGTTTGGAAAAGTTAAGGTAGGGTTTGGGTAGCGTATTTAGACAAAATACGTCCGTGCAAGGGGTGTGCCGAGGGGAGTGTAGCGAACTTACGTGTATGAAAATACGCTCGGCAAATATACGTACGCACACACGTAGTTCTGGATCTACCCCAATAAGTGTAATTTGAAGCATACTCTACCTTCACCCATGTCACGTGTCTGTAAACATTACTCATTGCAGTGATCAATAATGGTAGTCATTATTTCTCTATTCTCTATTATTACAGTCTCTAACTACACATTCCTTCTAATGTGTCTGGGATCATCTCATGGCAGTAATCAATAATGATATATAGTTGTGATAATCAGTGTCTCTCTGTTGAAGCTCTAAGTGAATGTTTTGACTATTACCAGATTATTAGGCAAATGCAAGCAGTTACAACATAACAGATAAAACACATTCATCAAAGAGAGAGAGAATTAGTAATATAGCAGAAGTCTCCAGATGTTGATAAACTATATGACCCAGGGGAGTAACTACAAGGGGTGCAAGGGGTTCACATACCTCCAAAACATTTGAGAATTTGAAAGAGAGACAAAATTTTGCAGCCTGGTAGAGGGGGTGTGTCTTGTACCATCCAGTGGGCGTGTCTGGGAATGTGGGTGTGTTCTGCAACTCCCAGACAAGCGGGTCTAGTATCTGTCCCTTTAATTCAGACCATCCATATGTCTGCCCCTTATTATTAGGCCTGCCATCCATATGTCTGCCCTTTATTATTAGGCCAGGATTCATATGTCCAGCCTCCATTTCTGCCCCTTTATTTGTCCTACCTCCATGTCTGCCCCTTATTATTATGTCCCGCCTCCATATGTCTCCTCCCGTTTATTATGTGCAGCCTCCATGTCTGCCTCTTTATTATTTGTCCAGCCTCCATATCTACCCCTTATTATTATGTCCAGCCTCCATGTCTGCCTCTTTATTATTTGTCCATCCACCATATCTGCCCCTTATTATTATGTCCAGCCTCCATGTCTGCCCCTTATTATTATGTCCATCCACCATGTCTGCCCCTTATTATTATGTCCAGCCTCCATGTCTGCCCCTTACTATTATGTGCAGCCTCCATGTCTGCCCCTTATTATTATGTCCATTCACCATGTCTGCGAGACGCAGCGGGCCTTGATTACTTTAACAGTGCTCATAGCGCTGTTAATGGTAAATGGAGCCCAAGGAGTACTGAGAGCTGTTCAATCAGGCAGTGGTCCTCTGCCTAGAAGTCACATCCATCCAGACCCGGGCCCCGTCTCCTTGCTATGGGACCTAAATCTGTCACCTTCTGCCTCTTGCATGACCCATCATGCATTGCCATGTATAAGCTATAACAATGCTGTTAGGGCATGCTGGGATTTGTAGTTTCACACCATCTGAAGATTCCAACGCAAGTCATAGGGAGAGGAATTAGTAGCAGAAAGAGAGAAGTAGTGATGCCCCTTTATAGATCGTTGGTACAACCTCACCTTGAATACTGCGTTCAGTTGCTTATGTTCCTAACAGTGGAGTTTTATTCAAGCTGAATTTTTGTGATGTTTTTTGAAACTTGATCTTCCTTTGTTTTATATTGTTTGCATAAGGGTTTATGACTGGATTATATTAGCCTTTTCCTGAAAATAAATCTTTGTGTGTTGAAAAGACAAACCACCCGATCAGACAACCAGGAAGAGGATAGAATTTTGGGAGTCTCCCGGATGTTACAGGAGAATTGGCAAGTGTACCGTACATGTTACTATTTAATATAAATATAAAGCATTAGAAAGCTATATACAATGGTCCATCCTTGTAAAAGAAGTAAGTAATAGATCAGAATGCAAATAGATGATCCGGATCCTGTTTTAATAATGGCAGGGTACTTACGCATGGCCATTGTTTAACTACCATATCTCATACCCTCCAACATTTTATAATGGAAAACAGGTACATCTGGGGGGCGTGTCTGTGAAGGGGGCATGGCTTGTCCTATGGAGCCACATACCTCCCAACATTTGAGAATTGGAAAGAGGGATACAATTTTTGCAGCATGGTATAGGTGTGGGGTGTCTTGTACCACCCAGTGGGCGTGTCTGGGGAAGTGGGTGTGTCTTGCACCGCCCAGAGGTGTCTGCCCTTTATTTTATGCCCAGATCCATATGTATGCCCCTGTTTATATTTTCAATCCTCCATATTTCCCCTATTTCTATGTCCAGCCTTCATATATTTGCCCAATTTTATGTCCAGCCTCCATATATCTGCCCGTTTCTATGTCCAGCCTCCATATTTCTGCCCCTGTTCATTGTATAGCCTCCATATTGCAGCCCACTTTTTATCCATTCTCCATATTTCTGCCCCCTGTTGTCCAGCCTCCATATTGCTGCCCTAGTTTATTATCCATTTTCCGGCAGTTCCCGATGAGACTTTCCCACTACTACTGCATCTCTGAAGATTCCAACGCAAGTCATAGGGAGAGGAATTAGTAGCAGAAAGAGAGAAGTAGTGATGCCCCTTTATAGATCGTTGGTACAACCTCACCTTGAATACTGCGTTCAGTTCTGAACGCCATATCTCCAGAAAGACATAATACACTAGAGACTGTACAAAGAAGAGCAACTAAAATGGTCCATGGCCTGTGTCACACAACATACCAAGAAAGGCTAGAGGATCTGAACATGTATAGCTTACTATAGTAATCCTAGCGTAACATCTGGAGGGCGTGCGTAAATCACCTGATGGTATTAAATCTGGATCCGGTCCTTAGTCCACTTTCTAGCTATCCTTTCACCCAGGGGTGCTTTTTTTGTGAGGGGGCCCTTGTGCAGGATTTGCAC